>VYZV01013909.1:272559-314356 GCA_013401275.1 Pandion haliaetus | reverse complement strand
TCACTGATGGGGTCAGCTTGGGCCAGAGGCGGGTCCAACTCTTTGGAGCCAGGGGAGCTTGTAGCAGCTTCTTACAGGAGCCACCTCTGCAGCCCCCTCCCCCACTACCAAAGAAAACCGCGCCACACAAACCCAATACACGCAGTGTCTGGTAAGCAGAGCACTCAGGTAGCTGATGCTTTTGAGCAAACATCTGGCTATATCTGCTTAAGTGTTAAAGATCCTCAAGAGTAATGAAAGGTCCACCAGAAACAGATAGCATCATGGGATGAATCTAAAAGATGAATCCTGACACCAACTATCAATCTGTCCAGTTGCCTCTGATGACTCCTAGCAGAGATGGAAAGCTTGTATCCTCATATGGGTTACTTTAAATATAAACCTTTTGCCTAAGACTTCAGGCTTTAAAACTTCTGTGATTTATCAGTGCCCACATAAATGACTATCATTTATTTTATCGAGTAGATATATCCCACCCTCATGTGTAACACCAGATGCTGGTACTAAAAAGGCTGGGGAAATTAATCTCAGGATGTTTATGATGGACCATCAAAGACTGCTGGTTTTCAAAAATGCCATTGTATGGTAGATTAATTAGAGTCCATTCAAAGCTGGGAGGTATAAGGCTGCTTTGCCCAAGAGATGTGATGGAAATACACCTGAGAACAGATGGGAGGAGAAAGTGCTTTCAAAATGTACTCCTAAAAAGTATTCTGCTTCCTTCTGTCACTCCAGATTTATGAGTTTCTGTATCCTGCCACGGGCTCAGTTGTTTCTTCTGAAGAGTTGAATCTTGGAACTTGGTAACTAAATCTGAGCACGCATCTTGTATTAGGGGACAAGTTCCTGTTCAGTTCCTGTTTTCAAGGTACCACATGGTGTCCATGTTGAATATATACTAAAATCTGCCAAATTTTCTCTGCAACATCCATCCACAGAAAGGTAGATCTTTTTAAATACAAATGGCCAAGATCCTAATAAAAGTTGGCATACAGAAGAAGTGTAAGCTTTTGCTTCTGAGGCAGCTTAGAGGAGGCTGAAAAAAACACTGGACCAAGGCTCTTTTTTCATCTGTGAAATAAGGAATTCCCAAAAGTAATAATCCAAACCAGATTCATTGGTGAGCTGTGACAGATTTTGGCATTTGGTGCAGATTTTCATCAGTAGAATTGTAAGTATTGCTTCTTGATCTATAAATTAGTCACTGGGATGTATCAGAGAGGAATAAAATCTGATAATAATGCTAATGCTCTTCTGTAGGTATGTATATAAGGGAATATGAAACTGTGTCCCTTTAACCTTCATGGTGTGAGACAACTTAGAAATATGGAGTAAGAAGAATGCTAATATATTAGTTCAATCAACCTGCCCCTTGGAAACCATCCTTATGCCTTTTGTTCTAATTGTGTTTCCAAGTCAGAGATATTTCTCTAAAAATACTGCTTAAGCATTGATTCCATTATATGAACTGCTGACAAGATGAAATATTTTTAATAGGATCCACCATACAGAATCATAGAGTCATAGAATCATTTAGGTTGGGAAAGACCTTTAAGATCATCGAGTCCAACCGTCAACCATGGCCACTAAACCATGTCATGAAGTGCCCTGTCTACATGCTTTTTGAATGCCTCCAGGGATGGTGACTCCACCACTCCCCTGGGCAGCCTGTTCCAATGCCTGACAACCCTTTCAGTAAAGAAATTTTTCCTAATATCCAATCTAAACATTCTCTGCCGCAACTTGAGGCCATTTCCTCTTGTCCTATCACTAGTTACTTGACAGAAGAGACCAGCACCCACCTCATTACCACCTCCTTTCAGGTAGTTGTAGAGAGCGATAAGGTCTCCCCTCAGCCTCCTTTTCTCCAGGCTAAACAACCCCGGTTCCCTCAGCCGCTCCTCATCAGACTTGTGCTCCAGGCCCCTCACCAGCTTCGTTGCCCTTCTCTGGTCACACTCCAGCAACTCAATGTCTTTCCTGTATTGAGGGACATGTATATTTTATTTGTGAAGATGATACTAGTGGATTATTTGTAGTCCGGGGATTGAAGAGGAGCTGAGTTTTCAAAATAAAAACTGCAGCCCTGTTAATATAGTAGGCATCAGTAAGGTAAAATACCTCCCATTTTGTACTACATCTGTCCTTGGTTAATGGTCTAAGTAGGGTTTTGTCAGTGGTTAAGTTCTTGCTAATAGCTGGATAGCTATTAAAAATCTAGAAGACACTGAGTCAAATTTAATTGGACAAGAGTGTGCAAAGGTAGGTACAACTAAATGTGTCTCTTTTTATTAATGTCACTGTGCAAGTTGTCTGGATGTCATTGAAAGGGTAATGACAACAGAATTCTTCCTAGTATGTGTTGAGGGAAGGGCAAGCGTTCAATGTTAAAATAGACAAGGTGGTACAAATTTAATACATTATTCATTACTCCTAAATATCTTATACTTTAGTTTAAAAAAAAAAAAATCAGTTAAAAATATTATTTTTCCCCACCACAACTAAGCAGTGAGCAGTTCATTCTAACAGTTGCCTCTAGAAATAGCTTGTTAAAAGGGATATGTGAAACAAACAGCTAGTCATGACAGCCTTAATCTTCTTAGGAGGTGTATGATATTTAAAAGAGACTGGAATTTATCTTTTCCATGTACAGTGCATATTCATATCTGCATGTCTCCACCTAGCATGTATGTGGCAACATAGTCTGTGGCTTCCCAAGGAAATATTCTGAAGAATACATTTGGAAACTAAATGCAGTACACAGGATTAGATACCAATTTCCCGCCTTTTTGGGTCTTATTGAACTGTAGGAAGTTCCTCCAGTCAAAGGTCCTGCCGTTGGTGTCCTGCTACCATTTCACATTTCCTCCTGTTCCCAAAGGTCAGCTTGGCTGGCTCTTACTCTGTGTCCTGGTTTCAGCTGGGATAGAGTTAACTGTCTTCCTAGTAGCTGGTACAGTGCTATGGTTTTGAGCTACATATGAGAAGAATGTTGATAACACACTGATGTTTTCAGTTGCTGCTAAGTAATGTTTAGTCTAAAGTCAAGGATTTTTCAGCTTCTGATGCCCAGGCAGCAAGAAGGCTGGAGGGGCACAAGAAGTTGGGAGGGGACACAGGCAGGGCAGCTGACCCGAAGTGGGCAATGTGATATTCCATACCACGTGATGTCACATCTAATATATAAACTGGGGAGGGGGTGGGGGTGGTGATAGCCGCTCGGGGACTAGCTGAGCATCGATTGGCGGGTGGTGAGCAATTGCATTGTGCATCACTTGTATATTCTAAACCTTTTATTATTACTCTTGTCATTTTATTAGTGTTATCATTATTAGTTTCTTATTTTCTGTTCTATTAAACTGTTCTTATCTCAACCCATGAGTTTTAGTTCTTTTCCCGATTTTCTCCCCCATCCCACTGGGTGGAGAGGAAGGGAGTGAGTGGCTGCATGGTGCTTAGTTGCTGGCTGGGGTTAAATCATGACACTGTTAAACTCCTCTAAATCCAATAAAACCACTTGCCCACATTTGCCAAGGAGAATCTCCGACAAATATAGACCTACTCCATCGATTTTGTATTACTGCAAACAGTGCAAAGAAAGGGAGTATCAGACCTGTTGTTTTTTCATGTCACTTAACATTTTTATTTCTTTGCTGCTGTTTAAGTCTCTTTTGTTCTATTTCCCCATCTCTAGATTTCATGTATTATCTTTTCTTCTTTCTGTTTTGTTTGGGTCATCCCTAGCCAGACTCTTGTTCAAATTATTTCTCACTGAATATGACCCAAATCTGCCCTTCCTTTATTTTCCTTCTACCTAAAATGTATTTTCTTTCTTTTTGGTCAGCTCTGGCCTTGATTATAGTCATTCCCTCTTTGATATTGCCACATATCTCTGCTGTAGTCTTCCTAGTCTCATGCTTTGAGCAAACCTCAGCCTTTTTCAACATTGCTTTGGCTTTCTGCCTTTCATGATATCTTCTGCAAGCTCCATCTCATTGTGTATCCTGACTTCACTCTTCCCAACACACAAGCAAATTCCAAGTCTCTGTCCTGAAGCCATTTGAAATACTTGTAATTACTTCAATGCAAAAGTGTTTTTATTTTTTGACCAAGCCTATTTTTGTACAGAAGCTCTGCCTTCTGTGGGTTGTAGTCATATTTTCTCATGAAAAGAGTACATGCTACCTGATCTTAGGGTTTGGATTGAAGTGTACTTGATATTTTCCCTGCTGAATTTTCATGTAGATGAAAAGAGGCACTTACATTTGTCTTTGGAGATGGATATTTTTGAAGCAGCTCTACTCTCAGTTCATCCCCCTTCCCCTCTGTTTGCTGCCTCCTCCCCACCACCAGTTCCCTTCTCTTTCTGGTCACCCTCACGTATACTCATTTGTTGCAACCACACAACTAAGAGCATTCTCATGCTCCTTGTGCTACAAACTCCTTTGTATGGGTGTTTCCTCCAGGAGGACTTCCGTGTCCCTTCTCCGCTCCCGTAATCCTCGTCTCCCACATTTAGATGTCATGCCATCCCATTTCTGGGAGGCTCAGCAAGTGCAAAATGCCTTCTGAAGTCTCTCTGCTTGAAAACACAGGCAGGTGGCTGCATCTATAAACTGGCTAGGGCATGAACTCAAACGTTATGAGTATCCCTCCTCTGTCTTGGTTAACACATTCCCTGGCCACCCCATCCCTGGGCATTCAGGGGACAGCCTTGGCTGGGGACAGCAGCCACAAAGCAATCCTGCCTGGGGGAAGAGCAGGGAAGGGAGGTCAGCTGCTTACCCTCAGGGATGGAGAACAGGCCTTGGCTTGTCTTTGTTTACTACTGCAGATGCAATTTTTAGTTCATCAAATGGACTAGTTGCCTAGCGCTTGGTTCTTTTCTTCTCTCTAGCAGACTGGCAGTGAACATAAACTAATAAAAATGCTCTTATGGACAACTTACACCACCAGCTTTCTCCTTTGATTCCGCCATTTTATCGTTATGTTGCACTGAAGAAGACTTTGAGCAACGCCAGCTGCTGGGATTTCAGCCAGGCACACAGTATACAATTAATACATAAAATAATTTTCAAATTTCCACATCAGCACAATACCTTTGTATTTCCTGATATAAGAAGGTAGCCAAAGATGAGGTCATCATGCCTGAAAAGAAGAGTTTGCTTTGATCATGAAGTTGAGCATAGACTTGGTTTGAAAGGTGCTGGTAGCCAGTCCTCCACAAAGTGCTTTTCTTATGTTTTAGTAATTCTTCTCTGCAAAACACAGTTCAGAGCCAGCTTTATCCTGTAGACATACCCTGAGGGAAGAAAGGACATCCACCTCCTTCCCTTCCTTGCAAAAGAACAAGGATATCTCACTGGGAATTTAGGAAGCACTAAGAAACTTGCAGAAGTAGCCACAGCTAAGCCAGAGACCAAAGGGGATGGGCTGCTGCCTGGGGGCACTGTGGGAGCCAGGAGCAGATGGTGGCAGAGGAAATGGGTCACTTTTTAGGACAGCAGTGAGGTGTGTGTGCCAGCACCTCCTGCATTGCAAATAGAGGGTGGCTCTCCTTTTGGAGATGTAACTGGCACCACTGTTGGTAAACCCTTCCATCTTGTTTCTTTAATGAAAGCTAGGGGTTTGTCACGCTTTTGGGTCATCGGTCTTCTGCAGCAGAGGTATGTGAAAGCTGCAAGCCCAGCCGTGTGCTGTGAAGGCAGGAGGTTTCATACTGTGCAAAATTACTAGTAGAAATCTGTTTTGTAGCTTTCCTGAAAGAAGTCCTCCTGGCTGGAAGACAGCTCTGTCACTCCGCTCTGCCCTCCCAGGTATCTGCACTTGCAAAATGAAAAAAAAATCAGAACCTCCTTATAACTCTGAAATTCACTAACGAGATATCCTTTCCACATTTCACTTAATAGGAAAGTTTGATTCCATGTCGGAACCCAAATTATAATATCAAACCTGGGAAATTACTTAGAAAGTAACATTTTAAAGGAAATACTGTTGCCCTCCCTGTAAAAAAAAAAAAAAAAAAGGCAAAGCGAATATTAATTATTTCTTGACTCTCTGATTTAATTTTCTAGTCTCTGGGCCTACCCTTATATTGATTTTGCTTTGGTGTGATATATTGGCTGCAGGGAAGTCATTACTTACTATGTTTTCTTTCTCTGATATTCTGTTACCAGGGGGTTTTTTTTTATCCTTTTCATTCTCTGTGGCTTACCTTTCCCCAGATGTTTTTTACCATGTGTGAATGGGAATTAGCTTTTTCTCTTGATCTCCTGTCCTGACTGCCCAAGGGACATGATGGCCGGTAGATGACTGAGTGCAAAACTTAGTGCAATCTTTGGTCACGGCTGGGTGTCCCCCTCTCTCAGGGGAGGTGTAGGATCTGAATTTTAAAGGGATAACTCCAGCAATCCCACTCTGCCTTGACTGTGCAGTGTCCTCTACGTGTGCCCAGCCATGCAGGGTTAGGGCTGGTGTGGTCTCCAGGCAAAAACCACAGAGCTTAAACTTCCGAAATCCATTTCATTTTTCTTGTGTCTAGTCATTGAATAATAATTGGTAGAGCAGCTGTTGAGGTGGTGTTTGCATATGAGTAGTGAAAATATTCCAGATATACGGATGTTTCTCACCTATCATCACTCCTTGCAGGGAGCAGCAATAGCAAAGACTCTCAAGTGTGTACAGTCAGCCCAAGCCTGTGCAGTCTGTCTTGCTCTCTGATTTTCTTGACATCTTCATTACCATGACAGCTAAACACTTTTGTTGACTTAGCAAAAAGGTAATTGTCTCTTGGTTTGTAATCAATAAAATTTCTGTAGTTTCCCTAATGCTTTTGGGGTATGTTGAGCCTTTCACATCGCGAACACAGCTGTCTTGCCAGGAGAGGTTTGCAACTGGACTTGTCTGATAGCACGTTTTGTCTGTCTAGACAGTGGTTTGAGATGTCCCCAGCAGCTCTGATGGAGCTCTTGCTATGCTGGTGAATTAGTGTTGTTTTGATATCTGATGAAAAACCTGTGGGAACGTGTTTGGTTTTAAGCTGTGGCTTTAGCAGTAGAAAGAATTTATCTGCCTCCCCTCACCATTCCACCCTCCTCTTTCATACAGGACTTGGAGACTAAGATTTTCTTGGCTTCCAGAGACTTGTCTTCTGATATTCTAAGGGACTTACTTTCAAAAAACCCTGAGAGTCATCAGCTAAAAAAACCCCATCTGAATTCAATTCAGTAGTTCTTGAACAGCACTTAGAGTGGTAGAATTTGTGTGCACTTTTATACCCACATAGGTGGATAACAAATGAAAAAGACTAGGCACCATGAGGGATCCACCAGGTTGTTATAAGAAGCATCATGGGTTGCCTCAGATCTGTGTTTCAGAGTGACAAGGACATAGGCCCCTTATTCTGCCCACTTTTGTGGTGCTGCAGAGGCTGGAGGTGAGGAAAGGCAGAGGCTAGTGGCTGGTCCTTGCAAGATGGGAGCTGGGGAAGCGCCAGCCTCTCCCTCCCAGTTCAGCCTCCCTCTCTGAAGAGGCATTTTCATTGTGTGGTCCTGTGTGTCAGACTGGCAGCAAGACCACAATTGACATGGTGCCCTTTGCCTGCCTCCCACTCTCAGTAGGATGTATCCATGCAGGGTCTGACGTACCCCAGTGCTAGTGCAGCTTTATAGCTCCAGTGAAAGCAGGGAGGGGTGAATGGCAGCTTAAAATGACCTCAAAAAATTCTTATGTGACACAAAGGTGCTGTGAAGTATAATTAATGGACTTAATCTACCCTTCCATTACTCAAGTAGATTTACTCCTATGTAAAGTGGTGAGGAATCAACCCCATTAATTATACATATGCTTTTAAACTCTGAAGTGAGAAATAGAGTGACCATTCCCCACCACCCATGCACACACTGTCAAACATGGGCGAGCACAACTGCCGTCTAGCATCACTTCTCCACCTTGTACTGCTTAAAGACAACCGGCTGCCCAAGAGACCACTGAAACTGTGGGGAAACATAATGTCAACACCTCAGGTGGAGAACGGTCAGCAAAACTCGTAGCCTTATGGTAAATACCACAAAAACACTAATGGGACGGGGGGGACATTAATCTCACGCAGTTTCAAGAGTCTCCCATGCAGATAGCTACAGCTGTATCAGCCACCCTACCTATTCTTCACAGACAACAGAGACAAAAGCCATTTTTACTCCTCAGTTTCACCTCACCTGAGCAGCCATCAGTTTTAGCATGGGACACATTAGGCTTGAGCTCCTCTGACCATATGGATTGGATCTAGCCTGTCTGTAAAGAGGACCCTAGATGCTTTTGACTCCCCTGAATTGAGTGTGAGTGCCATCCATGCCCCTAAGGCTGCACTTTTCCAGCACTCTGTCTGCAAGCGCTGTTCTGCACAGGCAGGGGAAATGCACGTGGTAGCTGTGAGGCTAGGGAAACAAATTAGGCCTTGTTCTTTCTTAGGGAAAATAGAAATCATTCACATGAACTCACTGAAGTTATAGCCACTTTTGTGTGGCCACTACATGGGAAGTAGGCTGAATTTGGTGCACTGTTTTTATTAAATTTCATTTTCTTATATTTAACCAGACAAACCAGTTATTTCACTGAATAGATTAACATGGAGTTGATAAGAAAAAATTCCTGTTGCAACAAACTGTTACTGTAGTGACCCAAAAAACCTGTCATCTACAACTGCTCTCCTGCCTTGTAGGATCAAACACAGTCCACTTGGGAAGTTGAATGGCTGCAACGCAGGAAATCCATATCCCCATTTCTGTGTGTTTTGCTAGCTGATCTTGGGCAAGAAATATGAAGGAAATCAATCCTGCTCCAACTCGTGTTCTCTCCCACCTGCCCCTGGCCAAAAGGACCTCATGCCGTACTTGTGGTATGGTGATCATTTTGACAGCGAGAAACTAAGATATCATGAGAATGTGATTATGAGATTGACTACAGGATAAAGAGAAACTGGGCTGGGAGGATGTAAGCCTCTTATCCAAGCACAAATAGCTTAAATAATAGAAAAGAGAATATAGAAAATAACTGATCATGTAAATTGCTTTTTGCAGGAGTAGTCTCTCTTAGTAAATTTTGCCCTGGGATGACAATGTACAAAGGATTGGAAAATACACTTCCAAAGAAAGAAATAATCCTCCAGTAGCAAAGAGATGGACTAGGTGACCTATTACTGCAGGTCTCTGTCTTAAACTTAGATCTCACACTTCCTTGATGTAGTGAAAGCCCCTTTATGAGTAGTTTTTCTTTGCAGTTTCATGGATTTTGCTACAGTAAACAAAATAAAAGAATTGGTACATATTGTATTAGGCTTGCTAGAAGTCATCAAGGTCTGCAAAGAGAAAACTGCATCTCTCCCATCTGTGCTAGCCAAAGAACAGTGCAGATATCCACTGCCATCAGAAAACAAACAGGAAGGAAGAGAATCAGTTTCTTCCACTGGTCAGAGAGGGCCTAAATAGCTTCTTACTGGTCTGAATCTAACAGGCTCTGCCAGAGAAGTGGGTTTGAATAGGTTGAGGTGTATGGGTCTTGGTTTATCCACAAAATAAGTTATTAGATGAGTAGCAGATGTTCCTGGCAGGTACCTCACCATGCTGCGCTGTGTGGGCTTTTCTATACAGCTGAGTGACAGCAGTGACAATGTATTGCCACAGGGATACAATTTGTTTTAACTGCTTTCTTTTTTGCATGACAGAATTCACTGATGGGGCGTGTTTTCTGCTCTGGACCCTATTGTTATAGAAAACCCTGGTTAGCTGCCTCCTAGGAGATTCCTGTTCTGCAGGGAAGCACCATCAGGTGATGTAGGGCCCTTGTAGCTACCCTCAATTGTCCTTCCTATCCTCCATCTCCTGCAGATTGGAGGGTGGTACACATCTGCAGTTGTTTGGAGGGTCCTGTGGGTTTACAAGCAAACAAGTGCTCATGAGAGCAGCTCCTGCTCTATGAACCTCCTGCTTGCAAGGGTGATCCCATTTTTTATTCCAGCCTACTAGGATTTGTCCTGTGTGGTCTGGGTGGATGAGAATGTCTGGCCTTAGTTGCTGCTCAGTGTGAAAGTTCATTTAAACTTCATGCACAGGAAAGGATCAGGGGTTCGAAAATCAAACTCACTTGTTTTGTTGGCAGTGTGTGGTTAAGACAGATCCCACTACTGGAGAAGCTGTGTGGGTGAGCTCGTATGAAATTCTCTGCAATCAAACAAGACCAGTAGCTGAGGACCTCACTTTGGAGATGGCTTAACCCTGCCATTGAACTTGTGCAGGACCAACATTATTCTTGATCCTAGCTAAATGAAATATAGAATTATTTTCAATCTGCTAAGAAATGGCCTTAGACTTTCCAGTGGATTTTCAGCCTATATTCCTCACAGTGCTGACCAAGGTGCCAAATTCCCTCCATCTGGGTGACACCAGTGAGAGTGCAAGGCAGAGAATGCATTGCTGAATAAATTCACAGGAGCACAGGAGGATTGCAGGGCTGCACACAGTTTGACTGAATGACAGGTGGAAAGTTAAATACATAAAGATTTATATCCCTCCATTTTTGTCAAATCAAGATAAATACAAGAATGGAAGGGAAATGAGGGAGTAGTCACACGCTTTTGCTCCAAAAGTATTTTAACTTTAGCAACAGAGTTTGCAGACATATTTTTGAAGAGGGTTTAATGAGACGGTGTTATATCAAATGAAACTGTCCTGTTTTGTCCTGTGTTGGCCAAAACAAAAGGAGGCATTGGAGCTGAGATGTTAAGACTGCAGCCCACCATGGCACCATATGTGCCTCCCAGCCTCCACCAGCAGCACCTGCCTAGGGCTTCTTGGGGAGGAGATGTCCTTCCAGCAGCCTGCTTTCTCCCTATGGCTGGGGAGCTAGGAATTATCTTCATGGATTCATGCCTCTGGTCATGCCACTGGCTGCGACCACAGAATTGGTGTAGCACTTTGTGCAATGGCAGGCTTGCTACCTGTGTGCTGCAGCTCTGCTCAGGATGGGGCTGAAACATCCTGAGCTCTCCTCTCACCTGGTGAAGCTTGCTGGTTATAAAGGTTGGCCACCACTGGTCAGGAGCAGGGAGTACAGTCTGGCATGAAGAAGGACTTTCTGGATACCTTACTGGGTTTGACAAGTCATGGATGACACTCTTAGTCATATGATTTAGTTTTAGGTAGTCCTGTGAGGAGCAGGGAGTTGGGCTCAATGATCCTTATGCATCTCTTCCAACTTGAGGTATTCTGTGATTCTATGATTCTGTGTTAGTTATTTGGCCTGCATCGGTAAGTGCCTTAACTTTAGTCTAGCTGCGAGATAGTAAAACCAAGCTAGCTTAGGCTTCAATATGCACCACCAGTGGTGGTTCAGCTCTTCAGCATCTCCTGGGATACCAGACTGTCTCCATCATCTACAGACATTTTAGGAAAACTCTACCTTAAGTACCTCAGGGAGGCACCTGACATTAGGCTGGATTAATCTGATCGTTTGTGCCTTATAATGGCATAACCAGAGTCACTAGCTTTGGAAAGGCATTAAAAGTGAGACAGCCTATGAAAGCATGCTGTATTGTCATTAGGGTAAATGCTTAACATCATTATGCTAAAGGAGTTGAGGTTTCTTTGAGTGCCTCTGTCATTCGATTCCTAACCTCAAAGACCAAAATGCGACCTGCTTTCACAGTCTGGCTGCTTGGTGTCACTGGAAAGCAGATTACTTTTTAAGGGGATCCATATGGACACACAAATCTGCCATTGCTTTTGAAAACTGAATTAGTCTTTAGTTTGCTTTTACTTAAACTGAAAGCATTGCGTTAGCAACCAGGAGGATTGGATATTATTAGTAACCTTTTACAGGAGATGTGGTGTGTCATGGGTTGAGCATATATTTTTCTGGAAAATGCAGTGTACAGTGAAATGGGGGGAATAAGTAAACATAAAGTGCTTATACAGCAGTTCACTCTATTTGAATGCCCAGCAATAGAAGTCTGAGGTTACCTGCTCATAAAGGAAGGCGGGAATGATATTTGAGATTTATTTTTGGCTAAAAGCATGAAGTGCAAATAGCTCTTTGTGCAAAATGTCAGCTGCATTTCTGGGAAGCAAACAACATTGCCTTAATAATCCATGGTAAATAACAACACTAAGAATGTTACCACCTATTATATCCACCTGCAGGTGTATCAGGATAAACTTATGTAACTGTAGTTTGACATCTGAAATAAATATGGGAAATTAAAACAAGGCATTTCAAACAAGTTATTCTGTGAACAGCAGAATTAATGAAGTATAGGATGAAATTCAGCTTCAGATAACAAAATTTGGGTGCCTACAAGGAGGTATTCATATATGGAGAAGACGTCTGGGCTACCACTATGGTCTACTGAGATCTGGGGCTTGACTCAGTTTTGTCTAGCACAAGTGGGGATACTGTAAGGTATCCATTCTGGCCTCCAACTCAACACACATCTCCCATAATACTGTGTCCTCTTGGCCAGTTGCCTCAGGGTGACTTGGGCACCCTAGGGTCAGTTGGCACTAGGTGACTACATATTGGCAGATGCATACAGCCCTAATGTGGTTACCTGTATTTGGTCAGGCTCTGTTGTCTACATGATAAATTTATTTTGATTGAAATGGGGCTTAGATGCCCCATTAGACCCTCAAGCTTTGGTGTCCAGAGGTAGCTGCCATCCTTGAAGAGTGATTCAGTTCCCTAAACACCGCCAGTCTGTTGCCTGCTGCAGCACCCTGTCATGCCCTGGTTGGATGATAGCTGGAGTAGGTCTGGTGCAGATGTCTCAGATAACCTCAAACAACAGTAGACACCTCTGTTAAGGTAACTGAATTGAACCTATAAAGTCCAGAAGATTTTTATTCTGGATTTCTTTATCCCCTCCCTTCCTCCAGCTCCTTCCCATGTCCCGAGGTTGCCACTGGGGAGGAGACACATGCTGTGGCTTGTTCCAAGGTCTGTCTGCACTGGTGACCTGGGCAGTGTCTCTTCTCTGCACACGTGCTTATTTTCAGGACACTTGTAGCAATGTAGTTATCTCTGAGACCCCATCCATCTTTCAAACTTGGTTGAAAATGACTAAAGTGATTCTATCAGTGACTCCTTCACTGGTGGGCTCCCACCTGCTTGGCACTATATCCAGTACTCTGGTTTTCAACTGCCTATCAGACAACGTCACTTGGAACACCTCCGAGTGGGATATGGAATGAAAGATTGATTAATACCAGACTGCCGCTATGATTAAGAGGAGACCCACACAAGCTGTCAGGGACACTCCAGTATGATGGACCAGCTAAGAAAAAATTAGGTTTAATCTCACTTTACTTTAGAGCAGTAGTGCTCAGTGCAGCAATAGTTTATTCAGTAGTTCATAATGGACATGGGCATCTGCTGTGCTACCAACTGCTTTCATTTATAATCATGGTGATTGCAAAGAGTACTTTACAAAACAGTACTGACACGACACTTCAAATGCAGTGTCTCCAGAGTGATTAAGACCAAGTTTTCAGAATTCCAGCTCATATATTCTAAATATTTGAAACAAGAAGGAGCAGGGTAGGGGGATGATACCAAAACTTTGTGGCTCTTTGATAAGGCCCAGTTAAATATAAGTACTTTTTATATTCTTTATTTTGGTCTAGCAGACTATCAATTCAAAATGCCATCAGAAAGACAGAAGCCAGGAGACTTACAAGTATTTCTGGTAGCATTAAGAGATCACAGAGAAAATATCTTCACAAAGTCAATTTTATTGCTAAAACTGCAAAAGTGCTGCAGCACTGATCTCTCCCTTGCAGTGCCACAGAGCTGGCACCCACCTACCTTGTACAGGCAGCAGATGAGTTGATACCAGGCAATTTTCTCCTAGTTTAGTTTGGGTAAATATATTTTAGCTGATGTTGGTTTGAGTCACCTTTGCCCCATTCCTGTCATCCCAGGCATCTACCTCCGGTTTGAGCTTCTTGCCCTTGTCAATCCAGGACAAAAGCTGTAATTCATTCCTTCTCAGACCACAAGCAGGTGTAATGTCCCATACACAGCAACTGGTGATCAGCCTGCAAGACATATTACTGGGAATAGCCTTTCTGGGAATAGACTGTCTCAGTCTTTCTTCATACAAGAGGCGTTCCAGCCCTCTGATCATTTCTGTGAACCTCCTCTGGACTCGCTCCAACAGGACCATGTCTTTCCTGTGCTGAGGACCCCAGAGCTGGACACGGTACTGCAGGTGGGGTCTCAAAAGAGCAGAGGGGCAGAATCACCTCCCTTGTCCTGCTGGCCATGCTTCTTGTGATGCAACCCAGGATATAATTGGCTTTCTGGGCTGCAGGTACACATTGTCGGCTCATGTCCAGCTTTTCATCTACCAGCGTCCCCAAGTCTTTCTCTGGAGGGCTGCTCTCAATCCCTTCATCCCCCAGCCTGTATTGATACCAGGGGTTGTCCCAACCCATGTGCAGGACTTTGCCCTTGGCCTTGTTGAGCCTCATGACGTTCACATAGACCCACTCCTTGAGCTTGTCCAGGTCCCTATATATTATATACTATGAAATATAAATAACAATATTCACACTGAGTAAAAACCAAAAAGGTTCTGAAAACATTCTTCCTATAGACTTTTTCTAAGTGTAAGCAGTACCTTTCTGGATGTCAGTTAGAGTTGCAGTTAGTGCTTTTCTCCAAGATGGAATACTGGCAATTACAGGAATTTCATTATACTACCACTTATGAGAATATTTACACTATGTAACTTGCAATGAAAATTTTATCCTTTATTCTGTTCCTGAGCTTTATCTTTTCTTTTCTGTGTTTTGGTGTGTTGGAGGGGAAAGGGAATGTCAGAGAGTGTTATTCTCCATTCTATACTTCTGCACCTGAAATTAATGCATTTGGAAATATCTGAAAACCTCTTTTTCCTACTGAAACCACCTATAATTAGAGGTAGTTCCACGAACGCTGGTGGTGGTATGGTGACACAGATGAGATGAGACTCAGACCCTCCTGCTTCCAAGACCAAACATTCATCCTCCACATTTAAGGGTCATTGATTTCCTTTTCACTTTATTTGTTTCAGGTGCTCAACCTGTTCCTTGCCTTGCTGCTAAGCTCCTTCAGCGCTGACAACCTCTCAGCACCAGATGAGGATGGGGAGATGAACAACCTGCAGCTTGCTTTTGCTCGGATCAACAGGGGTCTTCAGTACATAAAACACACAACGTGGGATTTTTGCTGCAATGTCCTCCGGCACCCCAAGACGACAGCTGAAAAGAAGGCAATGATGAAGCTTGCTGCCCAGAATACAGGTGCCCTTAATAATTGTGTGAACAGTCACACAACCACTGACCTTGGCAAAGACATGGAGAATCACAAAGAGATCCACACTGAGGATGGAATGAATAAACATGGGGAGAAACACCTAGGAATTGCAGACAGTGATGATTTTATGACCAATCCTGACCTGTCCATTTGTGTTCCTATTGCTGTGGGAGAGTCGGATATTGAGGAGGAAGATGAGGAGCAGAGCACCTTTACGGAAATGGAGCAGGTAGGCAACTAAAATGCTTGCCAGTTGCAGTTTATTAAGATGGCCTTTGTTCCCACCCTTGATCTGGATCCATGGCTTGTGATGCAAATGTCTTATGGCCTAATCCTGCCTTTGATATGTTGTTAACTTCAGAAGAAGTTACAGGTGCATATCCAAGAGCAAAATTCAGTCTCCAACAAGAGGCATTCCCTTTCTTCATATTCTTTGTGCTTGTCTAGATTAATTCTTCTAACTAGAGCAGTTAAACCCTTTCTCACACAGGAGACTGTCTTTTTTTTCTTTCAGCTGAGTCATGGGAATGTTACAGAACAAATCTTAGGTCCTCTGATCATGACAAGGGATTTTCTCAGTGTGCAAAAATGGGAAATGGCTCCGTTTGATTAGTGCAGCAAGAATCCAGGGCCTGGTAGTTCTCTTAAAAATACAAGGCAGAGGCTGATATGACAAGGCACCAGACAAAGAGAGAAGACATGTAATCTTATGTATTCAGACAGGAGAAATACTTATTTGCCTGGCTTTTGGTGTGACATGGCAGATTTTCATTTTCCCCAGAGCACCCAGTAGTAAAGGCTGAAAAATTATGTGTGGTTTGAACTGTCAGTGTAAAACAGAGAAGAGAAATCTTCATGGGAGTGCTTTTCTTTCTCTCCTTCTCGCCCTCTCCCCTTTCTACCAGCTTTATCTCTTAGCTCCACACACCGTATCTAGTTAATGTTTTCCAGACCCTCCAGCCTTGATCCAGCATCTTCAGACACCAGCTGAGACCCACAGAGTTCAGCAGGCGCTGGATCAAAGCTCCCATTTCAGATCCAGCTGTCAGGAGGGATCCCCAGTCTCTCGGTTGAGGGGAAGAAAGTTTTGAAGCAAAACTGTCCTTAGAGAAGGGCCATCCTAGAAAACCCTGAGGAAGGACTCTGTGTCAGGAGGCAGGCATAAATTGGCTGCTAAACATCAATTTCTGCTGCTCCATTGCGGAAATCTTTTCAGTATTAGTGCATCTGCTCACCAGCAAGTCTTTTACACCAATCATCCCCTTGGGGAGCTGAATGGCAAGGGGTCAGAAAACTTTATCATCAAGCTCCACTGTCCAAATAGACACCTAGGTAACAAAGAAAGAAGTCTGGATTTTTTGGTAAACACTTTTAGGGACTTTTTTTGTATCTTTTTTAAGGAATACTTTTATTGAAATGACCTGTGGATCAGTGTGGGTGGTATGATTGATGTCTGTTTTTTTCTTTGAAGTCCTTCTCTATTCCCAGAATAGTATTAGTTAAACCTACAAGCAGAGTACACTTGAAAAGTGAAATATGAATGTAGTAGATGGGTTTCTTAGTATCAGCTGATCTGCAAATGCTGACTAGTATAAATGTGTTTAATTCTGGAGTTTTGGGATTGTTTTTTTTTTTTCTTTTTGGCCTTTAAAGATATCCATACCTTTCTGCTACATCTGACAGATGGCCATAATTGTAAAAACTCTCAGATTTTTTTTCCTTCACAGTGAAAAGCAAAAGTTTGTTGAAGCTTTGCATGTAAGGGTCCCTGAGGTCTGGAAGAAGGTGTGTGTGTGTATGCATACATGTGTTGCATCACTGTATTTCACATTCCTCAAGATAAATAACAGCATTTGCAATTGCAAGTTAACTGCAGCACAGAGCATCGAGGGTTTGGGATTTTTGCATCTTACTGTACCTTAAAAGTATCAAAATGTGGATTTCTATTTAGCTGCACAATGTGTCCATGTAGGTGCTAGTGTGTATATTAGTAGACAGAACAGGTAGCCATCCATTTTATGCTGTGCAGCAAGTAAATGTGGAATTAGAACTTTAGTGAGATCTGTTAGAGTCACGAGGGAGAGAACTGATGTAGAAAAATAGGCATTTGAGTGAAATGGAACATTATGAATAAAAGTTGATTTGAAAATATTAAGAAAACTTCTTCTAATTGTTTCAATAATATTGAAAAATTATCATATGTAATATAAACATCGAAGATTCTGAGTGAAACAAAATAGGAGGAAACAAAACCCAGTAGGAGAAGCAAACCAAAATACTGTTTTTCACACTATCTTTTCATGAAATTTTCAATAAACATTAGAGTAACATTGTCACATTACCACAAGATACTTGCACTGCAGTGCAATAATATAGTTCACTGCTAGCATGTGCATTACATAGAAGGCATGGATTTGAGAAATATATTAATTAGCTTTGTCACTAGTGTTTTCCAGGCTTTGACAAACAGCTGCTGCAGGTCACTGCTGTTCCCCTGTGCATAGCCCTGATCGATGGTTTTCAACCTTTGTCTGCAGGCCTGAGGGGTCTACTGCTGAAAGGGTTCAAACAAGAGGCGAGTTCATATATCCAGCAAACAATTTTATTGAATTTCTAGGGAGGAAAATGTGTGCATGCAAGGGGGTTCCAACTCAAAAACTCAAAATACATTGGCATAATAAGTAGAAATAGGAAGAAGCTTAACAGCAGAAATTATAATTGTGTGATGAGCTTTGAATTTGCTTTCCTGCAAAACCCTAATAAATTTGCACAGCTGTAAATGTCTCCATAAGGAGCAGAGCCATGAGAAAGCAGATTCCAAACAATTCAAAGATCTGTCATTTTTAATGGTGACCATTCCAAAGACATATGATCTCTAGACCCACAAAAAAACTGTCTTGATCAACACGTGGGTTACTTTAGAAGAAATTATTGCACCTGGAGGTCAGTATGAAATCCCAATTCCCTGGATATGGAGTTGTGGGTATTACAGCATGCTAACCTTTGTATCAAGGGCAGCCCTGTGGGACTCTGGGGAATAAACTTCCCAACTCACTCCCAGAAGCTTTAATCCTGCGAGCCCCTACTCCATGGGGGTCCTTACCTCCTTCCCTCCAGGATGGCCGTAATAATCACAGCAGAGCTTGCAAAGGAAGAACAATGTGAACAAGAGCAAAATTTACATGATTGCACTGAAAGGGCACAATTACGGTGAAGTATCCTTTTGTGTGGAGGGCATCATACAGAAACGAAACAAGAAGTACCAAGGGTATGCTAAACATTCAAATATATTCTAACCTTCTCCTAATTATAATCCATATTTTTACATATTTAAATATTTTAGTATGTACAAAGAGAATGTCTATGTATATTTACTTCTCAGGAGAAGACTGTACCCCTGCTTCCTTTTAAAGTTGTTGGCTGACCTGGAGTTTAGCAGCCCTTTGGCAACAGTGTCAGAACCTGCCTTCCTCCGCATGCATGTAGATTTTGGTGCAGTAGCATGGAAGAGGAGGTGAAAGTTAATGCACAAGAAGGGAGCATATGTCTGTATGTCTCTCAAGTTCACAGCTAGGTAAACCTACACAATCCTTACACATCCTTTACACTTTGTCTGTCAGTTGAAGATCCTGGACCATATTCTGTTCATCTTGTGCTAACATCAGTCCGGACTCATCCGTCATGAATCGAAGAGGCTAAAGGGAGGCTGGTCTCAGGCAGAACCACAAAGTTGTTTATCTCGATGGGGTATTTTAGGGTGATGATCTGCTCAGCTTACAGCTCCTGTACCAATGCCGGGCTCTTCCTGGAAAGTCACAAAACTACTCTAAAGTAAGCCGTTGTGGCTATGAGAAATGGGCCTCAAAGTGTTACACTCAGCAGTTTGAAATTTCAGATGATGAGAAACCCTTCAGTGACTGCACATTTTCTCCTGAGTAATAGAAATGTCTAAGTTTAAATTTCAGCTGCCATTTCTATTATCAAAGTTTACACTGGCAGCAGCTGTCTTCCTGAAGGCTACCAATTTGTGGCACTGTCCTTGAGACAGTTTAGAAGGAGCAAGCCCACCTGATAGCTTCTAAATCTCCTTTGATTACTGAGATGCAAGTGAGATGCTCTGCCAGCTCAGAGAGCCAGGAGACACATGCCTGTAGCCCACACATATGGTGAAAGGATCAGAAAGAAAAGCTGAACAATAAAAGTCAGCACAGGTGGAAGAAGCTGGCAGAAGAGGAGTTGAGGCTGAGAAAGGGCCACTTAATTCATTTGTCATTATTGTCCAATACGTGTGTTGATGCTGGTCACTGCAACATTTTAGCTTATGCCTTTATCTAACCCCACCTCCTTGCCCTGTTCATAGTGGTGGGGAACTCTCTCCCTGTCAGTTCACAAGATTTCTTCAGGATTTGATGTTAAGTTTAGCCTCATATTGAGAAGAAGAATAACTGTCTTCTATTTTTCCTCTGTCTTTGAGATGTATAATTTAAGTATGGGTTCTTCTAGCAGGAAAACAGCTCCCAAAAGCTCAGCAGCATCCACAGTAACGTGCTGGCTGCATCTTTTCAAGGTTCTTTTGGGTTCTTATTTTGTTTTCCTAGATGATTAAAATGTGGAAATTATTTTCTTGAACCTCCACAGTGTCTTGTAATTGCTTATAAAGACCATATTTTCATACGTGACATCAACTTTCAGTCTCCTGAAGGAGTAAAAACCATATTATGGGGACAGTAAGCTGATGGGACAATTCAGTGTGCATGGTCCAGTCCACCTGACACAGTGGATTCTACTAGAACTTACCTACAGTTTAACTACATTGAAAGTTTCAGACATCAGAGGGGTTTGTACCATTTACATTAGATATTGAAGTCCAAAGCTTAAATCTTCAAAATTCCTATTTTAGTATTGCTTAACCTTCAAGGTGCCCACAGCTGTAGCTCAGAACGGCATGTGCCGTTTTCGCAGTGACATCATTCTGTGGTTCAGAGGAATCCTGTGATTAATGGACTAAAAGGAGATTCCAAATGAGTAATGCTGGGTGTCCTGAATCAGTCCCCAAAGTACAGTGTCCTGAATTTATACTGTTGAACTCTGTCTTGTTTCTATTACCCCAGACCTCAATGATGTCCAGGTCTTTCTGCACACTATCTGGATCATTTCTGCACTGACGAGTTCCTGCAGTCAGCAAATTTTATTAGTACAACCTAAGAAAATGTCTCTACCCTTTCCTTGTTGTTCAGTCAGCCCAACGGGGTTGTTATTTCTTTCTTCCCTTTCTTAATTTCATTACTACGTGTGCTGCCTTACTCATACTACTGTCCTCAACTTGATCTGTCTATAGCATGCCACTGAGAAGAAAATCCACACTGCTGTGGCTAGTGGCTCATGACCACATCTCACATTTGCCCCCTCTGCAGTGACAAAGCCAAGCATGGATGCTGCTTTCCGCAGAGATAACACCTTGTTATTTTCACATACAGCGCAGTGCCGAGCCAGCAGTACTTGCCTGCTTGTCTTCAGAAAATGCCATTATTGATTTGTTCTGATGGAGTGGCTAATTGGGTCATATGGAAAGTGCTGGCCGCCTGCTGCCAGGATGGAGAGCCTTGCAGCTTCTTACCCCTTCCTCAACACCAGGCATGCATGCCATGGGATGGAGTGCTGCCTTTCTGTGCACCAGGTCCCAGCTCCCACCATAGCCAATTTGTGCCACCCTGAGACTGCAAAGCAGGCGGAGGGCTGGCCCATCCTCTTGCCCGAGGCTCATCCCTGACTGCAGAAATCCTTGAATAGCAGAGAGATGTTGCTGTGCCTGCTAGGGCTCACCTTTCTGTGACCTGGCAGGGAGTATTGCCTGTGGGAAGGAGAGAGCGTCTTTCCTTGCCGTTCAAGGTTTCCCAGTTTCCCACCTGCACAGCTGCACTTCTCAGTGTGCTTTTCCTAGACTTCTCCAAGGCAGAGCAGCACCTCTGCTGTGATTTTCAAGAGGTTTTGGTCTGGGTCTGCACAGAGGACCCAAGGGGGGTACATTGCCTGGATTTTGCACACTGAATGAGTATCCATTGCTCCAGAGCACACCTCGCTTTCTCAATCATATTCACTTTTTTTTTCTTGATTGGCAGTTCTCCCCTTGTCTGGGCTCCACCAAATGCATCTCCCAGGAAAACCAGGTTTCCAGACTTTGTCAACAATAGAGCTGGCTGCCACCACAGTTTCTATTCAATGGTACAGTTTCTATACTGCCCTGAACTGGCTCAAAACACCAAGCTTTTATTCTCTTCTTCCCTGTATTTATTTCAGAATTACTGATTCATTTTATTTTATTTGACAAGGTGAACTGTTTTTGATGCTTTTTTTGCATGTTTCTACCAGTAAGAGATTCATAATTTTGAGGTCAGGCAGGACCATTAGGATAATCGTGGCTTAGCTTTCTCATAACGCTGATCAACCACTAATTTCTGCACAGAGCCTGTAAGTTTATTTTAGCTATGATACATCATCTGTAAGAGACAAAAAAAGAATGAAATGTCTCAGGTAACAGAGAGTTCAACATCTGCATCTGGACCCACATCTGTTTCCCTTGTCTACAGTGGATATTTGACTGTACAATTTCTGTGCATTACAGACCTACTCCTAAACCTGAAGTGATTCTGTAAAATTCAATAGAATTATTCCAGGCTGACATAAGTGTAGCTGAAATTATTGAAAATTGCTATAAAAATGCCAGTGCATAAAGATTTTGATATAAAATTGTTTGTGACAATGTCTTATGCTCCTAATAATTCTAACATGTATAAATCAGAGATACCATGAAGTCATGTGTTTATTTGACAGGGTACATTAATTTCAGCCTTTTACTGCAGGAAATATACTTTATTGTCAGGAACCGTAATGCCCTTTCAAACAGTATTTATATTCCATTTGTTTTCAGTTCCAGTCTGTGGGACACTTTCTCTTTTAGTGCAACTGCATAAAATACCTTTGAATTCTGTTGATGATTCCCCAGTTCTTACTAGCAGGAGAGTGAGCCCACGTGTATACATGCATGCAACACACAATAAATCTTACAGCATTCTTCTTGTCAGCTTTATTTGGGCCAATATTTTTCTGATCGTTAAGTAAGATAGCAGGGTTTTTTCATTGTTATTACATACATAGTTTGCCTGGATTTCTCCCTTTTTAAAATGTATGTTTTGCTTTGCTTTGCTCGAAAACTGCGTAGCACTCAATAATTTGCTAATTATTTTTAGCAATAAAACAAAACATTTCTGTATTTATTGTCTTCGGAAGAATAGCAGCAAGGCCATTAGAAAAAGAAAGACTCTAAATCACAGCAGCAGATTTAAAGCACCTATGTCTTCATCTTTGCTTCTACATATAGAAAGACATTCATGTTTATTTTGTTTCAGTACAATGGGGCAGAAGGAGAATATTCCATGTCAGATCTCTGCTGACATGATTAGAGCAGTCACACTGTGAGCAAAGGTTTTAGGGTGCTTATTCAGTACGCGGTGGCAGGGAAATATATTTGTCCACAGCATAATGCCTAAGGTGCAGGAAACATAGGGAGCTGATGGAGGAGAGAAAGAGGGGGGAGGAAAAAAAAAAGCCTGGCATTGAAAGAGCCGATATCAGGCATAGCGGACTTGACAACATGCATTTGGACAAGTGCCCAGACCATGGACTACACGTCAGTCACAGCTTACTGGGTGCCATTTCCCAGTATCCGTATCCCTCCCTGGAGCAAAATGCTGCCCAGAAATGAGCATTTCTCAGTGTTTCTCCCTTTGGTAAAGAAAATGCAGACATGTAACATTTTGGACAAAATGAACAGCAGCCAGTTCCCCAACAGCTCCTGTGCCAAGTGAGACAGTGCATGTGTGTGTTGGGAGGTTGAAATTACTCCCATTAGTTATGGTCCAAAATAACAAAATTTAAAATAATGGTTATTTTGTTGCTATTGCCTGTAATAATATGAGACTTCCTTAATGATCAAAATATTAACACCTTATTTGGGTGAAAGGTTCCAGGTTATTTCAGGCACTCTCACTCACTGCACTTTGAGGCAAATTTCCAAAATTTAAATTTCCATCAGAGGAGCGCATTAGTCCTTCATATTATACTGTGGACAGATCCCAATTACCAAAAGAAACATGAAGTAGATTGTGATTAAACTTCGAAATGCAATTTAGCAGAAGGTATTAGGTTGAACTCTGAACAATGAACACTTATGAAACACTTTCATTGTCTATTTAAGCCTATTGAGTTGATAACAGGCTAAATTAACTTTGGCAGTCCATCTTTTTGCCAAGTTCTCCCACTTAGACTAATTTTAAGAGTCAACCCTTGGAATAATGAATCTATGTTTTATTATGGGCAGTGTGTTGCCCAGTGTGGGAAAAGATCTTAGGCCAGCAAGGCAGAAGCCATTAGAAATAACGTGCCTTGCTCCTCCACTGCCAGAGCTCAAATGCTTAAAATGTTCTGGATTAATCTGAGGAGTACTGCTGAACTGCTGTTTCCCTCCTTGAGGGATGACGTTTGGCAAAGCATCCAGCGCTTGTGCAGAGACCAGCAGTTAGTGGCTGTGATGATGTTTGTCTGGAGAAGTTTTAGTTCACCTTTATTTAAAATGAAAGAAAATACCAGGGCAGGCTGGTTCCAGGGGAGTTTTTGCTGTTAACAGCCTCTGCTGAGCAGCTGTCTTTTCTGGCCAGCCTTAGCCTTAGCCATTCTGAATTTTAAGGGCCAGATTCTGATATTTTTATCCAGCTAAGTAGTCACAGGTGGTTTATTTTTTTAGAACAAGTACTGCAGTTTTCTTCCAAATACCCTGTGACTTTCAGGGGGGGAAAAAGTGTTTCTTAGGTCCACCAGGAGGACAAGTCCTGTGTTTAGCTACATAGGTGTAATTTCAAACTTCAGTGGCCTTAACTCTGACAGATGACAGCACAGTTGGAAACTCCCCTGGGACCTGTAGGCATCCAAGCTGGGGGCATAATTTCATTTACCCAGGAGCTGGGCAACAGGCCTATGCTGTTTCTGAACTCAAAAACTATTGTGTTTAACCTGTTTTGCCCATGTTGCTCTTCTGCATACATATGTTAGTGATTTGGGTTTTAATAAATGGGGTCCCTAAAAAGGCTGGGTCATCAAGAAAAAGAAAAAAAAATCCAGATGGATTCACATGGCACATATGAGCAGCACCTTCTAATTCTGATATTTTACTACTCCCTTTGCACCAGATATTGTTTCTGACTTTTGTAGCGATGAATGCCAAGAGAAAAGACTGGGAGGGGTAGATAAGGGCTGAAATACTGAACAAAACTCAGTCTGCTAAGCTAGCCTGATGTCTGGTTGTTTCTGCTGAAGTGGAATGACGGACTGAGTGACAGGATGGAAAATGGTGATGACCAGTCTCAAATAATCATGTTTAGACTTTCTCTTTCCTGTTTTCATACTCCCTTTGGGGAATTTGTAGGTCTTAAATTATATACATGTGTTGCAACCTTAAGGTAGGATTTCACAAGCTTTACATCAGTAATGCAGATGCTGTAGTCTGCCAATGAAATGCACTTGTTAAGGAACATAGTGTAGCACAAGTTCTGTCTGTGTCTTAGCTATAATCCTAGTGCTGTGGTGTGGTATCGCTCCAGGTTTTCCTCTGGTTTCTTATTAAACCAAGTAGCAGCAACTCCGCTTTACAGAAGCAATTCTTCAAAGCAGGTTAGAGAGATTCTTAAATGTGCACACTTAAAATTGACAGCTGCACACCAGCCCTCTTTTTTTCCTAGCAGAATAAGTGATAGTAATTTTCCCCTTCTCGTATTAAGGGAGCGAGGGGATTTTCCTGATGTATTTGGTGATTTTTCTTCTATGCTAAACGTGCAGAAAGATAAATCCACTGATTTTATTGGTACAAGGCTTTACATTTATTTGTGAAAGAGGAGAATGAAGATCATAAATGATCTGTTGTGGTAATAAGAACCCACAATTCGTTTCCCCAGTTCGTGGTTATTTATTTCTCTCCCTTTCTAGCTCAGATTTTTCAAGGCTTTTCAGAAAGACTGAATTCAGCATATCTGAGAGTTGTCAGCCTGACAGCTCTGCAGACTGTAGTCTCCTGTTTATTTTACACATGAAACAGGTGCCACCGAGGCAGTAATGCAAGCTCGCCGTATTTCAGCAGTATTGCAATCTGCTTGCTTCTCCACTTATGCAGAGGTAGGATATAAACAGTTCAGTTTTCACGATCATTTACTTCTTGGCTTCTTTGCAGAGGAAGCATGCCAGTTACTAGACGCAAACTGTTGCTGAGAAAGGATGCCAATTGCTACCAGGCACAGTAATTTTATGAAATCCATGGCTGTCTGCAAGGAGGAACACAAACATCAACAATTACTTTACAGAGTAAACAATCCTCTTGTAACTATGTGTGTCACACTGCTGAATTGGGTTTACTATACATGAAAACCTCCTCAGACTCCTATCATGGTTTTCATATCAAAAAGCTGACTATAGGAAGCTTTGCATGTTAAAATACATTGTCATCTATTAAAGGACTAATTGCTGCTCTCTTGAGCTCATTTATGAAGGAGGCTCAATTTCATAGCGTCAGTCATCTATGAATGGCTAAAGCAGAGATATTTCTGTTGCCAGCATCCTTGTCTGCTGCTGATGCTTCCTCTGACAGGCAGTGGCCCATGGTAAAGCAGGGTCACACCTGTATGGCCAAGTGTGTACAGACTTCTATGTGGGGGGACCAGGACAAGCCTCCCCCATTGAGTCTGCACCTGGAAATGTCCTGACCAGCTCATTCCTGGAAAGTGACTGCAGAACTTGGACACCCCTGAAATCCCATTAGTGTCTCAAAATTCCTCTTCAGAGACAGGGGGATGCATGAGTCTGGTGGGGAGTAGAGAAGACACATAGGGTTGAAGCTTCCCATTGCATTGTGGACTAAGTAAAGGGCAGTTTGCATTTGCACGGTCTCACCAGAGACAGCGGATACCTTGTCCACCTCATAAAGTAACTTAAATTAACTTTATCCTGCCACATCCTTCATCCTTGCTTGCTGGTTCTGCAGTGACAGTTGCAAGGGGTAGGGCTCCAGAGTCAATTCCCATTTCTTGCCTCCCCACCTGTTTGGGAGAAGAAGCTTCCTGCTGTCAAAGTCTTTGCATGCCTTCTTTCCCACAACAGCCGAGGCCAGGGAATCAGGGAACAAATGTTACAAGCCAGGGTCATGATCTAGGGAGTGAGTGAAGCATCAGGAGAACCTATGTGAACTGATCACTATCTGAAAGGCAGGTCCTGGGATCCTCTCTCTAAATTTGTTTGCACAGGATGGAAAAAATGTTATTTCCATGGGGAAGGAATAAAGTGAATCCATGCTGATGACAGGTATTTGTCTTGTTTTGCCAACAGCAAGTCCTCTTTCCAAAGGAGCGGCATTTGCACTAATCCCCATTTGAGCCTGAAACAATTAGTCGATCTGTGCTTTTCAGAGGCAGAACGCAGTGTGAAGCCTTTGTATTTATTTGTGTCAGCAAACAAGTATGTGAGTCCATGCACAAACACACTTGAGATGTCACCCAGATTATGCTCTATTTTCAATCTGGTTGCTGTGTTTCTGGTGCTAGAACTGGCCTGCAGCATGCAAGGGGACAATACTGGATCCATACTCCTCCATGTCCTAATTACTGGTACGGTGTTGGCACATCACCTCTTTTTAGGGCCCAGATAAGAGCAGAGGTGAGCAAACTTTTCGTTTATGCTCTAAAGAAGCTGAGGTCTGTCCTGGGCTCCCAACCCTACATTTGCATGCACAAAGTTTTTGTATTGCTGAATGGTTTTACTTTATAATTTATGAAAACAACAGAATCAATAAATATTAACATAACGTGTATTGCCTTGGCAACGTGGCACTTGATACAAAAATTAAAAACAAATTATATAAACCACCCACAGTGGGGAGCTTTACAGGAGACAAACCTGCTGCTGTTGCTACCAGAAGAACGAATCATCTGGAATCAGAACAAAAGCAAACAGTCCAAAGTTAAACAGCATAAACCAAAGGCACCTTTCCCCAGACAGGACTGTGCTGATCTTCAGGTGCTGTGTCCTGGAAATGAGACTGTTGCATCCCATGAGAGTGGCTTGCCAGGACTGGCATCAGTTCCTTACAAAAACTCAGCTGATTCCCTAACACTCCTTTTGGGATCAGTGTATATAACCAGATTCTTTTGAAGAGTCTATTTCTCTTAGAGATTTTCTCCCACCTTATAAACTTGCAGGGCAAGTCTGAAAACACACAGTGATGAACCAAATCATTGTCCAAGCACATGTGCATGCTGTCCCCATTGGATAATTTGCCAAGCTATATTTCATCAGTTTAATATTAACTCTTCGAATACTTGGTACAAGTATGATTTCTGGGAAGCAGCTGCGTCCACATTTCCTGGAGTTTAGTCTGTAGGAAAGTGTTGCTAAGTCTTGGTACCACACAGAGGGGTTAGTAAATAGAGAATTGATGTAAGTTTGGCATTTCACTCTAGCTTAGTGCAATAATTTGCTTAACAACTTGAATATTCGTCAGATCAACTGAATTACACAGTCTGTTCTCATACACTCCATAGTTTCTAATGAATCTGAGTGCACAACCTTTCTGCATAAATGAACTTGAGACGTCACCTCAGATTACATTGTGCTTTTAAGATGAAACAATTGTTTCTGTTGTTTAGTGCTATAACCAATATCATGCCATTAAGATTACTTGGTACTAAGTTGTATGCACATTGCATTAAAAAAAAAAGACTTTTTATGGCTGAGCGCCTTACTTGTGCATACTGTGCCTTCCACGTTTGCTTTTCCCCTGAATAGTACACTATTTCCAAAGATGTGCTTTAAAGAGTGTACTTTTTGATAGGGACACAACTGTAACTCAGTGATTGTGGAGCAATCTCTGGCCTGTGAAGATGAGTGCTAAACTAGGCCTAGAAATTTTATCTAATACATTCTTATGCAGAGGGTACAGGCTTGGACGTGCATAATTTAATTTATTAAAGTTAGAATATATTTTAGACCACATGGTCTCTGAAGCAAGAAACAAGTAATTTGATTTTAAATTAATTTGCTAGAAACACAGAATGACATTTGAAAGGACTGGTACAAACCTGACAGTCCAAAAATATTTATATAAAGAGCAATTTGCTTAACCAACTGCTTCCTTTGTGTCATCTGTTCTTTTTGATAGTTATATTTGGAATAAAGTGTTTTTCTGCTCCTGGTACTTCTTGAGGGACTTCCTGTGGTGATGTGGCTTTAGAACTGAGGCAGGTAGGCTGCAGCTCCCTGGGGAAGGGAAACTCACTTAATACATGAACAACATCAAATGTCAGTCAAGCCAAGGGAAAAAAAAAGTGGACAAGTGAAAGATAAATAGGTTTAAATAATTACTGCTGAAATGCTGTTATGCTTGTAATTTTTTTCTCAGCATGGAAGTCCTTTTGTAAGCAATTCAGCACAACCCTTTGAAACTGGCTAGAGTTTTATTAATATTTTAGTAGCAGCATTAGTAATGGCATGAACAATGGTAGTGCTGTGATGAGCTATGGAGTTTTCAGAGAAATCCCTGTCTTAGGTGAATCAATAAAGCCACACTGATTTACACCAGCAGAGAACCTGGGCCTCCAGATGTAGGGACCAACCCTGCAAACGTACTCTCCTCTGCCATTAGTCCTGGGAGTACTTCTGGCCAGCTCAGCAGCAATAATCATCACCCCAGGAAGAAGTGGCTGGAGTTAATGGCACCACTCATACTAGCAAACAATGGGTCCAGTCAGATGTGTTTGCAGAAAAAAAACTAGTGCTCTGATTCCAGAGTCCATCCCTTTAGGGATGTGCTCTCCTTTCAACCTGCAGTTAAGTCCCGTTGGCATCAGTGGGTGCAAAGTAGTCTTAAGTGTTTTGCTGATAGAGGCCGTACACCTTTACATGTTTACCTGCAGTTTTTACACATATACTTCTAGATACCTATTATCTCTTCTGGTGAACTTTGCATTTTCCTCCCCTTCAATGTGTATCTTGTCTCCTCTGGGTGCGTTTTTTCCACACTGTTTCAAGCAGACTCATAGCACAGTGTTGGGTGTTGCACTCGTGCCTTTCTCCAGCTGTAACACTGAGTATCGTCGCCTGATCACACAACTTCAGAGTACACCCCTTGGTTATTCAACTGAACTGCAAGCACCTTTCTGTGCACCTTAGGTCGCTGGAGGAAGCTTGTGTCTCAAAACCAGTCTCAAAATGGAGATTGCAAGGGAATTTCCTCCTGCCTCAGCAACAACAGCTCAGAAAAAAAAAGCTGGCCTATTTGTATTTCCATTTTCTACACCCAGATATCTTGACATATCCAATTGCTAAAGCTCAAAAGTTACAGAATAAGCTTGTGTTATCTTGTTTCTTGCCATTTTCCTTAAGATGTTTTCCCCTGACAAGTATAGTCCAGGCTATTTTCTCTTCTAGCTGGGGAGTTGTCCTTAAGAAATAAGCATGCTATCAAAGAAAAAGAAAATAAACCCATCTAGGATTATTTCCAGCAGGAAAAGCAGCTGCAGCTGAGGGGGCAGCGATGCCAAAGCCCAGGTGTCCGGAGTCAGAACTCTGAGATTTGTGAAGAGTTAAGTGAGTTGCACGTGGATAAGCAGTTGAAGGCTGAGCCACCACCTCCAGTAGGGCAAAAAGAGGTAACAGAAACAACTTTCCTACCTGATACTGCATGCAATTCATGGCACCAGCTCCATAGTGCATGTCACTGATTTATGTGGGGTTTATGGCTTGTGAAAATACGTGTTTGTCAGGTGGTAGGAAAGCAATAATACATAGTAGGTATTACAGTCTTAATAAAGAAGAGAGAGGTTTTTGTTGTTATAAAAACAATTGGAAAGCTTGGAAAATGTACATTATAAATTAAGATGGGATTCCAAGAGGCTTTGGAAAAAGAAAAAACACCACAAAATCATCTATAATGTTACTGTCTTATTTTAGGAGCAAATATGTGTGTGTTTTCCCACTGAAAAGTAGCTCTAAGAATGGCATCTGCTGACTTGGCAGATCTGTACCTTGAGTTCACTGGAGGGCATCTGCTATCCGTCACAGATTACCATTTATTTTCCTGTTAGCACATAGACCCGAGAAAGGTGCAACAATTTAAGTAGCTAACATGAAGATACTAACTAAATAGTAAGCCTTGGTAACATTTCGGTTTATGTTGGCCAAAGTGCAGCTCACTCATTGTTTCTTGATGTGTACACATTGACATTCATTTTCAATTTGTAGGATTATGTTGTCCTTATAATCATGAATACCAAAAATACGTGTATTTGTACTGTACAGTGAGTGACTCCAGGCTTCAAATTCCCTATATCCTACTTGCTGACTTGCTGGGTTTTTTTCCCATTCAGATTTGGCATTGACATAACATTGCCTTTATTATTAGAGGGTGACAGATTCCTCTCTTTGAAATCAGGAAGCGGAGGTTTGGGGTGATGTCCTGGGAGTTTGGGGAACTCCATAGCTCCTTGATATTGGAACCAGTGGTGGTTTTGGGAGACTGAATTAATGAAAGGGAAAGGATGACACAGTATCAACATGCATCATACCTCTCCCAATTCTACTATAAAACTTCTGGCAAGTTTGTGCCCAGCAGGAGCAATCCCATGGAGAAATCTTGACAGGAAAACAGGAAACCAGACCCATCACAGAGCCAGAGCTCATCTTCTCCAGGCCTGCTGATTCATATTGTCATATGAGGTGGAATTTACTGAACTAGATGTAGACACCTGCAGCAGAACTTGTCATCTGAGGCCCCTTTATAGTCAATGAGGATCTGGAGCCAATGTAGTTAGGTAGATATGTCTCATCTCCAACTGAAATCAACATTTAAATTAGGTCAGATGAATCATCTTCTAAAAGTGCTGGTTACTCTCCATTGACTATAAAGGGAGCCCAGGATAACTAGATGAGTTGTACACATAGGTGAGCTGAATTCCACTCACAGTAACCACAAATCCTCTAGCCATGAAGCATTTCTTTAAGGAGCAACCCTCCTTGCCAGACTACTTGTTGGCATATTGAACTTCATCTTCAGAAAGAAAAGGTCCTGAACATTAGAGGAAGGAGACTCGAATATTTGATATTCCAGTCTCAGGAAAAAAAATGTATATATATTTACCAAAGAAACCCAAAACTTTAAAATAATGAGATGAAGCATTATAACTAGGAGGAATTAGAAGACAATTTCAGGGTTTTTTTCTCTCAGGGGATTAGGTATCTTTCATATTTAAATGCCTTTTTGAGATAAATAAACCCTGTGTTCCTAACATCGAGGCTGGAAAACTATGTCCTTTTTTAGTGCTATAACGAAATGTCATGATAAATCAGGAACATTCTAGCCTTGATATATTCAGCAACATCGTGATAAAGAAATAATCCCCATTTCCTCCCTCAGTTTTCAAAGGGTCCTGGGATACAAATGTCACCTTTCTATAGTAGAGTGTAATTGATTCTATTTGCGGCTGCTTAGAAAGAGGTGGAGGAATATGGCAATAATCCAGGGATGACTTGAAATCAAACGGAAGTTCACATGAGGCTAAGAATGCCAACATGAAAGAGCAAAGCCCAAAGGATGCTATTTTTGAAGGCCAGATCTTGTGTGGACATTACATACTTACAGTCCTCCTATTAAGAAGTAATCTTTGTGCCGGCACACAAGGACATGCTAATCATCTTTTTGATGAATGTCCCAAGAACTTGCGACTAGCCAAATAAAGCCAGCAACTGCGAGGAAGTAACAGATTTGGTATGCCCAAGAGGCAGGGCTTTGGGTGATTCAGTCAATAACAGGAAGCATTGAATGTGTTCTGAATAAAACACTGTTGATGTCAGTAAAGGATACATTATATGATTAAAAATTCATCCTATATAAATCATCAGAAAGACACCATAGAAATAAAATCACTGATGTCACAGGTGGATAAGATCTCAGAGAACATACTAGGTGATTTCCCTGCCAAAACACTTCCCCATGAAATATTTTGTACAGCTTTGTGGAATCTACTTTTAAATGTATCAGGCAACTTAGGTTTCTTCATTTACCAAAGGGAACAATTCACTTGCTTAGAAAAAATCTCATGGCTGGGTATATTGCCTTAATAACCAGCCCCTTTTTTTTTCTTTTTTCCCTTTCAAAGTACCATTTCATTACTCTCTTTTACCAATTTTATCCATCATTCTGTTTTTATGAATTAATATCACATAATTTAATAGACTGTTCTTTGCTTCCTTTTGTCTTTGGCTTACCCCCTGAAGTAACACACAAAATTGTTCTTCCATTTCATTATTTCTTGTAAATTAGTGTCTCTGTGCCCTTTATCTGACTTTTTTTTACCTCTTTCTTTGCAACTCCCTCAATTGTTCCTTTTTGGAGTTGTTTTGTCAAAAAGTAAGCACAATATTCCAAATAAAACTTCCAAAGAACTGTAAAGAGAGGAAATAGTATCTCATTATCTAGACATGATGCTTTCATATAGGTTTTCTACATTGCTATGTCCCACTGCAAAATCACATCTAATTTTTTAATATTACTCCAGGTTTCCAGTGAAATTTTCCTGGAACTCTCTCATTTGTACTGTTTTGAGTTGAGTCCCATTTTGGTATGTTCTCTCCATGTTTCACTTCTCTTTTCCTTTGTGCTTCCTCGGTTTCAATACTCTCTCCATTTTAATGTTATCGGCTAACATGAGGATTATATCGGTCAGTACCTCTTCTATATCATTAGTGAAGATAATGCTGACACTAATCCCTACAGATCTCCTCTGAAGACAAAGTGTGTTATATATTTGGGTCCATAGGATGGCTTTTTTCCACGCAGCAATGGGTGAATCCAAGCCAACTACAATTTATTTTAAAAGTAGACTTTTCTATAACAGATATTCAGATATTTTCTTAAGGTTTATATATCATATGTCAGTTTGATAGATTAAGTCTATGATCTTCAGACATGAGGGAGAGAGGAAGGGAGATAAGATAGTTAAGCCTTGAGCAAACATCAACTTTCAATGAGATTTCAGCATCTCACTGCTAAAGGCTTTTTGAAAAACCCATTCAGGTCAATTTGCCATGATTAAAGACACAAGCAGTAGGTGTGGAAGCCCTGTCCGGGTACTTAAAACAGCCACTCCACCCAGAAAAACATTAAAAACTACCCTCTGCAATATGAATTCATGCACTTGTGGGAGGTCTCCCAAAGGTGCCTCTGACAAACGCCGTTGTCTTTGCCCGGTACACCTCCTCCTTCACTCACTTACGCTGAGAAAGAAAGAAGAGATCCTGTATTTATCCTTTTTGCCTTCTTTTGGCCTCTTTGCACCCTGTTTGTGCACAGTACCCTTAGCATACAGGAGACCCACCTCACTACCTTTACATCTCTATGACATTTCACCCCAAGAAAGCACTCTCCTTTTCTCTGAGTCTTTATTTAATTTACTTTGATCACAGGCTACAGCAAGTGTTTAGTGATCTTTGATTCCCATGACTATTCCCTTTTCCTCTTCTCTAAGCTCAGTATTGTGTTTACTTATTGCTACTCTCCTGGGCTGTTTCCATTTTTCCATGAGCATTCACTGTTGATTGCTAATGGTGTGTTAACTTGGTGTATCAGATCCCTTTATGCCCTACAGTGTGCCTTGTCTGGATCTACTGATTTGCGTATGTTTCAGGCTTTCTAGATATTTCTCTACTTACATTTGTATTAATTCTAACAGGCTCTTCCCCCTCTTTTTATTAGTCCCCTTGTTGGATTCTTTTAAAAAGAGTTTACTTTCTTAGGCAACTGAATTTTGATTAGTTACATCTCCCTCATCAATTGTTATTATGTCTCTGGCTCTTTTCTTTCCATTACTTAGTTCATTAAAACCTTCTTAATCCCTTTAACCTTTCGGGCAAAGAGTAACCTTTGCTTCTTTCGTACAAGCTCTCCTAATCTTTCCCTCCTCTCTCATGTGTACGGTTCCTTCTTTTTCTAGTCCCAGTTCAGACCTTCAAACCTTTGTCTAGTGTTTTCTGAATCCATGTTTGCTGCCTCTCCGTCTTTGAAGGCTTTTCAGAAGAAATCCTGTCTGTTTTGTATTGCATGTTCCCCATCTCCCTTTGATGCTAATAGATTCTAATATTTTCTGAAAAGTCCTCCTGATAAATAACTTTCGAGAATTCTTGATTCTTTAAGATTTTTGCCTTGTAGTCTATTATAATTGCACCACATTAAGTTCTGTTCATTTCCTAACCTGTCTCTGCTAAATCCAGCTCTCTCATTGACAATGCTATTGAGCTGACGTTTTTCACAGTTTTCTTTGATTTCTGTCTGTTGGTAAGAATTCTATCCAACGAGGCTTCTTTTCTCATTGGAACCCCTATTTTCCACATCCTACAGCTGTATATGATTTAGGACTATTTCGGTGATCTGTGTTTTGACGTCTTCATAACAGAACAGATGATGACTAAATGCATTCCCTAATGAACAGTATCAGAAAGTTCTGACTGTGCTGAAACTTGGTATGACATTTTTTCCACCATCATATAGCACTGGTAGTCTGTAGAAAATGGGCTCTGAATATGGATACTGTAGAAGCTTTAACCATGTCTTTGACCTGTGCTTTCTGTTCTGACTCTCTTTTTAAAAGGTCTCTTCTTGATTGTTTGCAGTCCTTTTGAATAGAGCATTAAAAACCTAGCCAAGACTATGACCTTCTGGATGCTGCAGCTAATTGCAATCAAGTAGCTTCCATCCCCACTTGCAAGCATTGCTGGAATGTTCAGTCTTGCCCATTTTACCCAAGGTTCAGCTTTTCTCTGAATTCAGCTATAAATTTTGCATTGACTGTGTATACTGGAAAACAGAGGGCCCATTTTCACATTAATAATAAATATATAGAGCTGTACCTATTCTCTAACTCCATCACCATCATCCTCATGAAAACAATATTTTATGTGTACGTGCCATCTCCCATATAACTATCTCACAGGTTGTTTAAAAGCATGGGTAAGTATTATTGTCCTCATTTTTTTAAATGGAGACAATAGTATTGCATGATAAAGTACAATAAGATTTCAGTAGGTACTCAGAGAACAGAATAAAACAGTTAACAAATAACCCACTTCTCCTGATGCCTGCTTATTGCTATTTTGCATTGATATGACCCATAGAACATACCAGCTTTGGTGTTGCCCACTTATGCCAGATAGAGCTCTAATACAGTCAGAAACAAACTGAGCAGGGCTGGGCAAATATTAGAACTTTCACTTTAGTGGCCAAGCTGAATAATCAAGTAAAATATAATTTTGGATTAACACAAAATAGAAATGTTTTCTTTCGACTAGTAAAATAAAATATGGGGAAAAAAAAATCCTGTTTTCTTCTAAAAAAATGTTTTTATTCTGTTAAAAGAAAGTTTTGACCTGAAATGAAATTTCTATTTCATAATTGGGTGACTTATTTAATCATGTATCATATCTCTTTTCCTAGCAAATTCAGCCTCTAAACCAATTTTTTAAAATAATATATTCTCCAGAAATTTTTACCCAGATCTACTTGAGAGTTCCTGCTCTAAATAGATAAGACAACCAATGCTTCAGGGAGCGGGAATATTCCTGTCCCCATTTTGCAGAGGAGGATTTGAGAAACACTGAATTTAAACAACGTGCCTAAGATGATGGTGTCACATATTTCAGGCAGGCAATAGAGCCTCTGAAAGGCTTTGAAAAGCCATGTGTCCCTCCTCCTATGTCACCGTGAGATCAGAAGTGTGTGACCAAAAGGCGAGGGGCCACATCACGTAGTGGGAACAAGTTAGACCCGGGATGGGGCAGGTGGAAGGGCCCTCTCACACATGTGCCTGTGTCATCGTGTGACTGGACCCTGGTGACAGAGGGACTTCTGCTCATCTCGGGGGAGAAGCTGTGGCAGCAGGGAGCAGAGCATGGTCCTGACTGACAAGGTGCAGATTTCACCCATCAGCTGTGGGTGAGGAGCCTCAGGAATGAGGCCCCAGGCACAGGAACCCAACACAGGTCATCAAAACTCACCCTTCACCACCTTTTCAGGAGCCAGATCCCACTTCTAGTCCCCCCATTTAAAGGTATGAGCCTTCAGGACATACAAGCCTTAAAATCATGGGTGGTTCAGTCCCAAGCATTCCACGCTTCCACCTACCATTAATATTCAGTGGCTGTTCACTATCTTTCCCCAGTTTGCTTCTCTTTTCTTTTCAAAAGTAAGTTTTATGTGTTAACTTTTTGTTGTTGTTCTTGTCGATGGGTCAACTGTTAGCTCACGGCAGCGCAGGCAGAGCTGTCACTCAAGGAGTAGGCACCACGTGAAGTGCATGGCAATGTCTCTGTTGTGGTGGCTTTAGCTGGGATATTGGTTAGTGGAATAAAAACTCAGCTACTTCCTTTGGGGCAATTGATTAATTTGTTTTCATCTTTGCTCTTGCTGACAAAAAGCTTGATGAAATCAGTCTTTCTGAAGGCAGCACAGTGGATTTGACAAATCCTGCAGAACTGCTGGAACAGATCCCTGAGTTTGCTGAGGAGCTGATGGAGCCTGAAGATTGCTTTCCCGAAGGTAAGGGCCTGCATATTTCACCGCAATGCTGAGGCAAGAAACCTCCTCTTCTCTGAGTGAACATCTCTCCACCTTCACACCACGTTACTCTGGCTGCTTGCAGTAGTATTTCACTAGATGCACTTCATTCCTTAGATACTGTAATGCTCCAAACACACACTCAGAATCACTTCTTATCATTAGTCTTTGGATTTCCAAGGTGAGATAAGCCAAAAGCATGCTCTAAAAGGCTATGCAGCTTCTAAAGTGCTAGGCTTTTTTTCACCGTAATTTGTGCCATAAAGGTGGTGTGGGGGGGTTAAATGTTGATTTTTCTGACTTGGCCAATGAAGATTTTTGCCTTCCAGTATGTGTGCATGATCAAATTTGGTAGAGAACTGACCAGATCAGGATGTTTCTGTGGCTTAAACGTATATAGGAAGTTAACAGACACTGTCTGGAGAGTTCATGAGTCCTAGGGACTCTCTTCCATTTACTTTAAAGGGTGTTAAGATTAGCATGTCCAGTAACTTTCATCTGACCAGGAATGTACTATGTAAAGGGTATTTTACTTAATTCTTTTAGTTAACAAATCACATTTACATAACTTTTAATACCAAAATATGCCATCGTTTTATCAATTTTTTCACACCAGCCTGCTCCAAAACACAGGTTAAAATCCAGCTACATAAGAAGGTCTATTTTAAAGTTAATCTATAAGGTAAATAACATTCAAAGTTATTTCTTCTCAGAGTGAGTTCTATTCCAAATATTATCTCAGTCAGATTCCTCATTTTTCTTTAAATCTAGGTTAGGAAAAATAGGGTTAGCTAAATGTTAGTATATTTCCTTGAAAATTCAAGGATTATTATAAATAAAAACAGAGCTGTTCAGATGGGATCAGACAGAGATGATTTGCTGGGTATATGAATGCCCCTGAAGTCAGCAAAAATGTGCATCGCTATATCTGTGAGAAAGATGATTGAATGAGGTAAGGAAGCCCTGCAGGGCTTACAAATGTCCCCAGGATCTAAACATTTTTTTGGCAGCTCTGCTTAAAAGCAGTAGCCAAAAATTAATGCAGTTGATAAAGGAAAGCGTGGGGTAACTATTCTGGCCCGTACAATAACATTTAGAAATTAGATCTGGTGTTTTCATTCTTTCACAATGTATTTCTTAATGAAGCTAGTGAGCAGCAATCTATGTTGTGCACTGCAAAGTGAGAAATTATATTATAATTGCTTAAACAAGCCAGTGCTGTAAGACCAGTGCTAGTCAGATGCCAGTTTACAAATTCTGAAACTGCGGTTGGCCACAGTCGCCTTCCAGTTTTTAAGAGAAAAGTGCACAGCCCTGATTCATTCCCAGAGCAGTAGCACTCTGTAATTTGCTCTCTCTTAAAATAACCAGAACTGCCTGAAACTCCATCGTGCAGGACCACATCAGTACTAACCCAGTTTGTCAGATCTTCTCCACTGCTGTCAATGGGATGCCGGGTAGGAAGCAGTGCTGTTCTAGATTACTGGAAGCATTAAGCCAGTTTTTAAGCCCATTCATCATCCTGGCAGCAGAGAAATGTAGAAATGAAGGTGTTGTGGCCTGAACCCCAAGCTTGCCCTGGGTTATGTCCACGCTGCTTGCTCCTGCTCCCTTCCCCCTGAGCATCCTGCTCCTGCCTTTTGCCTTTTATTCTTTGTCTCTCCTAGTTTCTCACCAGTCCCTGTTCAAGTCAGAGAGTTTTCCTTTTCTCCCAGGGTACGGCCAGCTGAGCCTTGAGCTCTGAATGGGAGTTGAAGGAGAACCTGCTCCCAGCCCTTGGCCCAGTGCAGTGTGCCTGGGGGTGCTGGGCATGCAGTTGCAGGCAATGTCCTCCCCAACATATCTGCCCTGTTTTCCTGTGCAGCATATATCCATGCAGATTTTTCAGAGGCTACTGTGTAGGCTAAATGTGATCACATTCCTCATGGATTTGGCAAAAAATGCATAAGCTTGACATGTGAATGTTCGCTTATAAAATTTCAAGTCAAAGTGCCATAAACTGAAAGTACAAATGATTCTCACTGCAATGACATTAACATTTGTTTCTATTCATGCAGGGAAACAAAGTGTTTTCCTATAATCTTCTTTCATTAAATACCTTCCAAAATTTTTACCCAAGCTTACCGTTGCAATTAAACCTCATGCAGTTATCATTTCAGTCTAGTCAAAAAACAAGCAAGCCAACAAACGACAGTCTAGTTAGCTAGGATATGACATGGTTATAAAGTACTAAAATGGAAGTATTGAAGGGCATACATTGGGCAAGTTTATCTAGTGTTGCCTCTACTGGCTTGTAATAAAGAGATACAACAGTGTTTGGTATATTTGGGAGAATAACCAGCTAATATCTGTGAAAGAAGGAGATTAGGTGAGATGACGAGGAAGAACGAGAGGGGAAGGGTTAAGTTCATAACTTCTTAGCTCACCAGCTATCTAAATTCAAACTATGCCATTTCTAAACACATCGAGCATAGGTTATGTCCTGAACAAATATGTTCCGGATTCAACCCCCTTTTTCAGATAACAAAGGCAACAAAGATAATGCATGTTCTTGAAATAGTTGCTGAAAGTTTGCTGAGGTCACAGTTTTCCGGGAGTTGGGTGACCCAGATAAGCCATAGGTCATTTTTCTTGGGGAGACTTGTTAATTCATTATCATCTCAAAATAGCTTTGATTAGGGTCAATGGGGAATATTCTTCGGTCAGGAAATGTGAAGCCAAGGTAGGGTCACAGCTCTGGCAGCTAGCAAATACTGTTGGGAAAAACCTGATAGAAATGGAGAGATCATTCTTGTTGCCAGATGATGGGAAAGCAACATCTAGGCAATGCCAGCTATTTGGGTACTTTTTTCCTCCAGATGCCTTGCAACACTCCAGTCCTGTTACCTCCATTGGTATGCATTCTCTGCATCAAAAATTGCTATCTGTTTGGACATTATCTTCTGTGTCTCACAGAAGGTCATCCAAAGAAAGCCCCCTGGCCCCAGCATGCTCCTCTCTCCCAGACCCTAATAGGAGAAAGTTTTCACCAAGTCCTTAAGTGTAATTCCCCGGACACAGCCCGCTGGCAAAGGTTCCAAAGGCGTATCGTCAGATGGTCGTGCAAGAATGAGCTACCTTGCTCAACGGATGGTTGATCGCAACTCGTGACACCGAGGACGCCCAAAACCAGTTTTTCACGTGACATGTAGGAACAATTATCGCAGCTGGAAAATACCATGCGCTAAAGTGGGGTTACTCTGATTAATGGTGGGATCTGCATCATGCCCTTCCCAACTACAATTAGCGGCTGTTTAGAAATAAAAAAGTGTAGAGGAGCAAAACTAGACCGTTAAACTGAACAAATCTAAACTGAGCTACAGGCACCACTACCATCTGATGCTTAAAAGCTAAGTAAAATGAAACTAAGCCCAACAAAATGTGTTAATTGTCATCCCAGAAAAAAATCATGGACCAAACCCAAGTTTTAAAGTATCTCTCCGCCAGCTGCAATACCTGAGATACAGTGTATTTTTCCACTAGGAAGGGCATGCTAGTGTTTTGTCATATACAATTTTCAGATGTCATAAGACTCTTACAGTCCTATTGCATGTACAGAAATAAATTAATTCAGGTTGGATAGGACCTCTAGATTTCAACTCATCCACCCCCTCGCTTAAAGCAGGGCTGACTTCGGTGGTAGAAAAGGCTGCCCGCTGCCTTTGCTTCAAGGCATCACATCGTTATTTGTAGTGACCTCTGAGAGAATATGTTTTGAGGAGAGTAGCAGCAGATAAACAAGAAATGTACCCTTGTAAAGCCCTTGGAAGAGTAAAAACACCTGGCAGACTGTGGCTTTGTCAGATGCTCTCTTGGCAGCACCCGGCTGTAGTACAGAAGAAACGGCTCAAATCTCCATGTGTGCTCAGGTACCCGAATGCTGGAGACAGTGATGGGAAATCTCTTCTGTGTTAGCCCTAGAGCTGCACAGTATAAAACCCAGCCATGCATGCCAGGGGTTAGTGGGGCTAGAAGATGAGAAAGGCGTTAAATACGGAGGGTCTGCAGAGATCATGTTCCCTCCAGCATGGGGAGACAGCTGGGGTCTTACAAAGGGACTACAGCCAGGCTTACTTTCTTGCTTTAGCATACACAGCTAGCCAGACTGGTCATTAGAAACACAGCTTGGAAGATATATATATATTAAAACCATGTTACGAATACCTGCCTGCTTGAGTTTATGCTGAGGAAGCTGTATTTTCTTTGTGTCAAACCAAGCAATGCTGTAACCATACAGAGCATTCAGAGCTAAGCAAAAAAATTGTTCTAAAAATGAATGTCCCAATAATTGGGAACTCTTGTGTAAAGGTAGTAACAAAATTACTGCAGTTTGGACACAAGGTACCAGACTTGCTGTACCACAGTATAGAAGAAATTAATTGGTCTTCCTAGTTTATTGAAGAGAAACAGCAGCCCAATCCATCCAAAACATATCTAATAATTTTATGTAAGTTTAAATGTATGTATTGGTGTGAACAAGCAGTGGATTTGTAAAGTCTTTACTCATAAGCCTGAAATCAATAGGCTTGGCTGTCATGCATGCAGGAGGAAGTTTTTGCTGTATAGCTCCCACATTTACAAAGAGATTTTTCTCCTAATGCACCAAGGTAATGCAATCAGGTCTAACAGCTCCATGATTACAATGCACCAGGCTAGAAAATGTGAATGTGGAACCAAAGGAATATTTATGTAAAATGCAAATTAAATTCCTCCTTT
>VYZV01013909.1:244152-272524 GCA_013401275.1 Pandion haliaetus | reverse complement strand
GCCGGAATAACTTGTTTATCATTGTGGCAGATGCTTAAGTAAGAGCTTTCTATGTCACACCTGCAGTGGAAACTGCAGTTTAGGACACATTTTAATCTGCAGTTTGTGATTGTGCTATAGGACACCCTAGTGACTGAAGGGAACAATTCCCTTGTTATGAAAAACAAAAAAGTAAATAATATCATAGTATACCGATGCATTTGGAAAGGTTTCTTGGTAAATAGATCTCTGTTTCATGGGAAATGGTATGTTATGTTCAAACATGAATTGAAAACAGATGTTGTTCTTGGACAAGTTGACCACTGATGCAACTCAGTACAGCTTCACTGATTTACCAGCAGGTAACTCAACCCTTTGGGGGGACTTTTTCTGCTGTTCTGTGTTTCTGTTGAGCAGTAACCTACCACCCAAAAAGCCATGGTGGAAATGAGTCATTTTGCTCTCAAAAAAGATGTAGCCCAATATGAATTACAGTGGCAAAATTTAAGTCCTGACTAAATCACAAGGTGGTCAGCTTCTTCTGCACAACATGTCCCCTACTAGCACTGATTTCAGGGGGATAGCACAAATCTATTAGACAAGGCAGTATGAGTAATGCTGTTATAAGAAATGTCAAAGGGTTTATTCCTGCTTGACACTTGCTGTGCTAAAAGGTGTTAATGAATAGTCTTCTTCATGTGGATAAAGTACCTTTCAAAACCTGAAGCTGGGCTCTGCTGACCACCTGCCTTGTTGTAGAAGCCAGCTGGAGTTATGATTGCACAGACCCTCACCAGGTCATACCTTAGACACATTGGAATGTTTTTGATATTTTGATTTCACAGATATGGGGGAAAAAAACCCACTATTAGAATGCTGACCAAGGTCAGGTAAACTTTTTGTTGGGTTATGTGAAGCTTCTAATTCATCATTTAAGTTTGGGTCAAGGTCACCAGAACAGTAGGCTACCAGCATCATGAGAGAGTCCAGACAAGCACAAGCATGAAATTACAGTCAGTGAGGGAAATCAGAAAATTTGAAAAGGAAATAGAACTTTACTAATTCATTAAAAGACCTATTTGTGGACAGTTTTCTTTTTTTCATTCCATTTTCTTTTTTTTTCTGTTTGATTGATGAATAGTTAAAAAGAGCATTTCATCTGAATTGCAGCCAGCATGATTATTCATGGAAGTGCTACTTGACATTAGTAATTGTATCAGAATCTGGTCTAAACATTTCTGAATTGGGCCCAGTCAAAAGAATGGGATTTAATAGTGCTGTGATTTGGGGCTGACTCATCTGAGAAGGTATTTTGGATTTTCCAAGGTATTACTGTCAGTAACTAGGACTTTTTTTTCCATCACAAATGAAGTGACTTTGGAACTCACGGTGCCCTGCTCATTAGTATTTCATTTGAAGGTGATCCCCTAATTTTAGCTGTGCCTAGGCTCAGGTAATCATGTAGGCTCCTTGTGTAGTGGAAAGACAGAGGCAGACTCGTCCAGGGAATGATTCATCCAACTGTCTGACAGTGGGAAAAACACTTCCTGGAAGATCCTAACCTTTTCCAATGGTACTCACAGAGCATTTCTACTCTGTAAGACCATGACAGAGCGTGTCATGCCTGTTACTAGCTGAGCCTAGGCATTCCTCTAAGAGACTACAAAGCCAAGTATCCATCTAGGAAGTAACTTAGGAGAAAAGAAAGTTTCTGGACAAATGTTTTAAGTCAGAAAAAAGCTGGTTTATTTCCAAATTGAAACTGTTAATGTGAACAAGGTAGTCAAAAGTGGGTGTCAAAAGTTTATCCTGCTAGAAGCAATGGTTACTTCCAGTACAAAGGGGGATTTCTGCTTAACATGAGAAATCCACACTTATATAGTGAATAACCTGCTCATTAGGGTGTTCACTTGATGAATGAGGGATCTGAGCCCAAGTCTTTGGTCTTCCTGATCCAAAGATGAGTTGACAATGAGGTGACCAGTGTACCTGCGTAACAGCACAGAGTGTGGACCAGACACCTAAAGATGGTAATGACTGTACAGGTTGTGGGGTGAGAAGTAATGTAAGAGGTTTCTGGCAGCACTGCTAAGAGATGCAACTAATAGCCCCCTCTTTCATGCCATGCTGGTAGGATTATACCACGTGGACATCTCTAAGCAGAGCTGCCATATTAGTGTGTTAGGTCAGGGATGCTGGTACCATACAGTATTGCATGCCTGAAGTCTGTTCCATGTACCTACTTCCTAAAATACACGCAAATCACACACGTTACCATCTGTGAGCAGTGTACTGGTTTTAGCAAAAAGTAGTGACTAATATGATACCCTTTTATCCCTTGATATGATTCTTTGGTGTTTAGGATTGAAGTGCTTAGAAGGATAAAACTTGCCTTTGCTGGACTGGTACCTGACCTAGAAAGACGCAGACAGCTGGTTCTTACATTTCTACCTTTTCCTAGCATTATGTCCTTCTCAAATAATTTGATTAATTTATGAGCCCATAATTTCTCTGAATCCCAGAATACAGTGGTAAACTGGGAACTGGTGTGGGTCTGTGTGATGAAGGCATTTAGAGGACAGGTAGTTACTTGCATCAGTGTGCCATTACCTTTGCATAAATGGTTTACTGTCCTGTTAGTCCCATACCAAAACCTCATACAGCCAAGAGCCTCCAGCTAACCAAAATCTCAGAAATGTGAGGGAAAGGAGAGCTCTGGGGGTGGTTCATATATGAAACAACCTACAGTTCTGCTGTTCCATAGCAGGGATCTGGGATAATAAAAACTTATAGAAAATGCCAGGAGGACCACAACAGACTTAGCACCTCCTTTCCTCCTGGCAGAGCCTGCTGCCAGCACAACCCCAATTCCAGCTGCTTGGGAATCCTGGCATCCAAGGAGTTGCACTTGATCTCCTTACATATCACATGCAGCTCAAGCACCTCAGTTATGCCACCTTGAATTAGCAGCATCTGCTGTCTGCATAACCTTGGCACTCACCCTCTTTCCTTCCCGAGCTTCCTTGCCTAAATGTTATTTCTACTTGCAATAACATTTCATTACATCACTGTAGTGAGATGTTCTCCCTTGTCACTTCTGAGCAGTTGTTGTATGTTTCAAGACATGTTAGTGACCTTGGCCACCTTTCAGCTATGGAAGCAGTTGGCCTGTGGTTTTTTTGCTCATGATGGGACTGATAAAGCTCCGTAGCTCAGTCTCTTTCTATACAACACATAGATTAAATGTAGGGTAAAAAGCTTGCTTTTTGAAAGTAAAGTGGTTTCTGAGGGTCATTCTCATCAGCAAATGTTGTGAAATTTGAGTCAAATTATCTGACATAAGGCTGAATGGCCAGCCTGGAAAAGGACGAGTCCCGGCTACCAGGGTGTCCTCTCACAGAATTCTAAGTTCTTACCCAGCACAAGGCAACCCACATGGTGGTTTTTAAAATGGGAGAGATGGATCTGTCCATTACCAATGACAATATTCTTTTGTTATAACAAATGAATGTTGTTATGGAAACTAAAAATGGCTATGGTTTTTCCTATCAGAAATCCTTATGTGGTCCCCATTACAACTACAGCATTTGACTATCACACAGTATTTATCACTAAGGTCAGAAATTGATGCTATGAAGCATAAGTGGGGAAGCTGCTGTGGACTGGATATCTAAATTTCTTCTGACATCAAAGGGGATTTAACCACCTAAATATATTTCCAAAGTTGTTCTAATTCTTTGTTTAAGCTCATGAGAGTCCAAGAGATCAAAATCTGTTCCTGCTTTTGCTGTCTGAGTCTCTTCAGCACATTGGTCCAATCTGCACTGTAGCACTTCCTCTCCTCATCTCCCTTTCATCAGATTGCCACTTTTAATCAGTAATTCTAGTGGTATCATAGTAGCAAGAAAATATCCTTAATCCATTCAAAAGGATGTGGAAACTATTGGTAATACTTTGCTAGAGTCATTAGTCCTGATCAGGGGTGCTGCCTGAGTGCAGCTAACACAATGTGATCAACCTAGGGCACTGGTGACTCATGGCCAATATATTCTGTATCATAAAAATCATTGGGAGAAATCACTGCAAAACGTTTTAAGTGATTTTGAATGGTTTTTAATAGATGAGTGCTGGGGGAAATTGAAGGCAGGACAGAAGAGGTTGGTGAGAAAAACAAGGGAGGAAAGACTCCATGCAGCAGCTTATTGCTAGAAGAAATCTTGTTTAGCAGCTCCTTACTGCAGCTTTAAGAATTAAATGGGCTTTTTAAATAGTTTGGTTTTGTTTTTCTTCTTTTCAGTTTGTGTGCGATTCTTCCCATGCTGTTCGGTGGATATAACAAAATTTCCAGGCAAAATCTGGTGGAGGCTGCGGAAAACTTGCTACAGGATCGTCGAACACAACTGGTTTGAAACTTTCATCATATTCATGATCCTGCTGAGCAGTGGAGCCCTGGTAAATGTAACAGGTTTTCCTAGCTGGTTGAAAGTGGACATGGTTTTCAGAGAAGGTGTTCTCCAGCTAGCTGTCCCTAAGAACTTATGAGCCCTTACTGATCATTTCTCACAGCAAAGCGTGTTTGGGGCTAAAACAGGTCTTCAGCTTTTCTGATTTCACCTGCCTTTACCATATGGCAGGGAACTTTCTTCTGTTATAACATAAAATTATGACCTGCACACATTTTGAAAAGCAAATCTTTAAGGAAGTCTGTGTGAGGAAGTATCCCAGAGTTACTATTTCAGCATCCCCTACATGCTCCATGGTAGTTGCCATCTGGAGGCTTGTATTTTGCTCCAGGGACCGCTTTTTTTTCTTTTCTTTTTTTTAGCACATTTTGTAACCAGCAAAGCAAAATCATAAAAGGCACAGGGGGCACAGAATCAGTGCTATCCGTGGAGCTAATGGGTGCCTGTCATTTTCTGAATACTTCTTAGGTTAAACGACTGTACCTTCCCTGCACATATAGCTCCTGTTTGCATCCGAATGAATGTGTATGTATGGAAGCTGGCTGGTCCCAGGACTCTGATAAGGGATCCTCTCCTCCTGAGATCCCACTGCGTACTGGGATTATCCTCTTTGTATTATCAGCCCTGGGCTCTTCATAGCGATGGCAGCATATATTTATGTTGCTAATTTACATGTCAGGAATGTCACTGAAGTTGTTGGGATCTCTCCCAGGTTTTTATCCAGGCATAGAGCAAAGGGCTATATCAGGAGTTCTCCAGGCTTTGGTCTGTTGAACACTGATCCTGCATGATGGAGTAAGAAATACACCTACTAAATTTGTAGGCAGTGCCGTGTTTGGATAGGTTATCTGTATATTTCTGGATGTCAGGATTAACTTCAGCCAAATGGATGAATCTGCCTTAAATAGTAAGAGGAACAACATCATCTTAGAAAGGTGCCTGCTTCACCTCATCAGGAATAATCATGGGCAGAAAGGCATGATGCAGGATGACTGGTAAGGTAGCAGATTCACTAAAAAGAGCTGGAGAGAGAACAGGCAACAAACAGGATAGAGTAAATTACATCACAGCACCACACAAAAGCCAAACACCCCACTGGGCTGTATAAATAAGCATGTTCTTCCACTCTAGTTGGCATCAAGGAGGCCTCAGCTGGAGCACTGGCTTCAGCTCTGGGCATTGCACTTTGGGAAAGACATGGGCTAATTGAAGAAACTCCAGAGAAGAGCAACACAAATTATCAGTGGCCTAAAAAAAGAGGAAAAAACAGAAGTACTGGCTTTAGGTAGTCTAAAGAAAGTCTCTTCAGGGAGACAAGAAGGTGGAAATACGTAAATGTTGATGCAAAAAGGAAATGAATGGACTGTTCTCCAGGTCCACCAGGGATGGGCTGAAATTTCACCCAGGGGATTTTATTTTATTACGAAAAGTAAGAGGCTGAAAAATTTGGGTAAATAGTAGGCTGCTGAAAATTGTCATAGCTTTGCTGAAATCAATGGAGTCTGACAGTTTTTGCACCAGCTTGAGAATCAGCATGTTAATTTTTTAACACATTTTAAAGGGGGCATGTCACTTGCTATAATAGATGAATACACTTCCTTACATATGTAATTAAAAGTGCCTTAGATACTGAACACTGCAATATAAATCTCATTTAATTTTCATTACATGCATTCATTTACTTTTTGAGATTTTCAATTTAGCCAGTGCAATTCTGTATAAGGGCAAATTATGCTGCATTTTCTCACATATCAGCACTGCGCTTCAGTATTTAGACTGGAGATGTTGGAGGCAGCACACAACTATTTTCTTCTGTTATTCTGGGGTGAGCTCTTCCAAAAACTGAGCTCATCTGGCTACATCCCTGGGTCATGCTAAGTTCTTAAGCGAGTTTAAAAGCCAGTATATATTTGTGTGTGGTAGTTAAACCATCAGAGTATATCTATAGCTTACTGCAAAAGATACAAAACCCTTCTTATGCATTTAAGCCATAAGCACCCAAACTGGGAGCCTATGGTTTAATAGTAATTGTGGATAAGACTGCAGGTATCCTTCTTATGCATTTAAGCCATAAGCACCCAAACTGGGAGCCTATGGTTTAATAGTAATTGTGGATAAGACTGCAGGTATCCTTCTTATGCATTTAAGCCATAAGCACCCAAACTGGGAGCCTATGGTTTAATAGTAATTGTGGATAAGACTGCAGGTATCCCATTTAACTCTTTTTTAACACACAAAGCAAAGCAAAAGAAGCGGCCTTTATGATGTTTTACATTGCAAAGGTTTCATCAATTGTCACCATGAAAAAATGCAAAGCACCAGAGTTTTGTCATTTGGGTAATATCCATAGTTCGTGCAGAAGTACAGTGCACCTGAGGCATTCGGGTAGCATATTTTTCATCCCTTATTAAGCTGCTTCCTGACTCACAGCGCGCTTTTAGTAGACAAAACACAATGTATTTTTTGACAAGTTAGTAGAAAATAGAGAGAGCAAAGGAGGGAGAGGAGGAAATCACTTTAAATATGTTGTTGTTATTTTTGCAGTAATTGCAAAGTACAGCAAGTCATCTGACAAAGTGAGTGAGCCCCTACAAGAAGTGATAAACTCCAATCTCTCTGTGTATTGTTTTCTGTGGCTTTCTCCAACAGCTCTTTCACACCCTTGAAATATCATTTTTGAAGGCAAGATAGGAGACTGAGTTGCAATGAAAACATCACCCCAAAGTGTGGGGACAAATGGACAAGCTTTGGCACAGGCTGCCAAAGCTTTCTTGTCAGTTTAATTACTGTTCCCTGGCAAGCAAAAGAGCAGTGTGACTGCTTGAGTGACAAGTAACACACTTCTTGTATCTCCAGGCACTGGGTGTTTGCTAACTTTTTGAAGTTCCTCAGAAAGTAGCTACAGATCTCGAAATATGTAAATGCAGATAATTAAGATTATTAGCACAGACGCTCTCAAATAATGTTGTTTCTTGCTGCCAAGTGATCTGGGTCACACAATGGGATGAGAGTAATATATCAAAGCTTGGGTTATCCAGGTTACAGGGACACGGGAGCAGCTTGTGTAATGACGGTCACTAAAGCTAGGGAAGCAGACCGTAACCACTGCTCGACTTAGAAGCCCCCAAACGGGCCATATATATGCAACCCTGACACCAGGATCCTACATTTTATTTGACCTACATTATAAAGTGAAAACTAAATTATGAGGCAACTTTCTTTGATTTTTGTAGGCATATTGTTTTATATCTTAAATATTTTAAAGGGGTTATTAAGTTGCTTGTATTTGATGCAGATGCTGAAAGTTCTTTGATAATGCCCTGCATAAGATTAGTTAGAGACAGACGAGATGTGTAGATAGATACCTTGACCTTTAAAACATAATTGTTCTGTTAAGTGAATAATAATAAGCATTTCTTGAGGCAGATAGCTGTAGCTACCTGAAATGTGATGGCTGAACAGAAGCCAGGGAACTCTGGTACTCTATGACACAAGCAGGTTAATAACTCAATTTGTCTTCATTAGCAATAAGACGCATTTGACTAAATGTAAGGGTCAGATTCTGCCTCCTAAAGACAGGTGTCCTATGCCCTAGGACATCTGAGGTGCCATTTGCCCTGATAGCAGTGGCACAGCCAACGGGAGCTGAGGCAGGATGCCATCAGGCAGCTTGGGTATGGCACCCTGCTCACAGATTCACTTTCCCAAATTTAGGATGCTTAAGCTCTTCTTACACTCAAAGGATGTCTAGTCAGTACTGCCAGTAGAGGCTGGAGAGAGACAGCTAAACATGTGTCCATTATAAGGGAAAGCTGAACAGATCTCGGTTAGGGTCAGTCCTATTTGTTTCTGTGCACTCTTTCTGATGGTAAGATTAAAATATATCGGGAATCACAGACAGTACATGGTATCCCATCAAATAATAGTACAGACCTGCAGTGCAGCGCCGATGCTTTCCAACACAGCTAAGGAGAAGTTTTTAATCAATCTTTTGTATTTCCAGGCTTTTGAAGACATTTACCTTGAAGATCGAAAAAACATAAAAACCATGCTGGAATATGCTGACAAAATATTCACTTACATCTTCGTCTTGGAAATGCTCCTGAAATGGGTGGCTTATGGCTTCAAGAAGTATTTTACCAATGCCTGGTGCTGGCTTGACTTCCTTATTGTAGATGTAAGTATCGTTTTGGAATTACAATGCTTCTTGTGTTGGATGTTATAATGCATAATAATGGGCTGTTAAGTCTGGCAGCATTGTGTTTGCAAAATGACACCTGTCACTCTGGTTCTGAGTAACAACCTTAGGCAAAGCTCAAAGGAGGTCTTGATATGTAACCATGCATCCCCAGGAATCAGTGTGCCAGAGCAGAGAAGACTGTTTTGTGTCATTACGTAGAGGTGTCACCCTGCTAATTGGAGTCACATGCCCTTCTCGTCCCCAGGAAATCGCTCTTTCTTTTAGCATTTAACATCACATTCCACACTCCCGGCTAGCACAAGGTCCGGTTACCTCCGACTGCTCCACACATGACCTCGACACACAAGTCTTTCAGCAGATTAGAGAAGCTGTCCTTGGCGTAGTTTCCCAGTGACGCTGCCAGCAGTGTGTAACAGTATGTTCAGTACCATCTCCCAAGTATTTACCAGCGAAGGAGTCCAGAAGAAGGTGTGAATAGTCCCCTTGTTAAAGTTATTTCACTGTTACAAAACCTTACAAAATACTCCAAATCCTTGAAATATTGCAATGCTTAGTTCTCCTATGAGGACAATCCTTAAAAGCGAGTAATAGTTGAACAAAACGGAGCTCATGCCCCAGGAGCGTTGCTAGAACCAGGCATGCCCCCTCTGAAGTTTCACATTGCCTGGATGTGGGATCTGCCAAATTCAGGAAAAGCCGGCAACACCACATCCTCCAGATGAGGTTTAACATTTCATCACAGCGTATCGACAAGGAGGCAATTACCTCCCTGAGACCATTTCTTATTAGCTTGAGGTATTAACATGGAAGGCTGGCAGAGCTCTGCCATGACTGTGTAACTTATTAAACTTTTGATAAATTATTTTTCCCTGTTTTATATCTGAACCTTGACTCAGGAGAACTGCATTTTCTTTGGCCCCAGTCCAGGAGAGCACTTCAATGGGACGATTTACTTGTTTGAAGTTATAGACGTGTCTAAGTGCACTGCTGGATCAGAGCCTTTGGAAGCTTCTCCAGAGCTTTAATAAATTGATTTATGAAAAGGAAGTTCTTTACATAAATTGTAGGTCATAAATTCCTCTTTGCATACATGCTTGGAAACCTCTTAAAGGGAAGGCACTCATTTTTCACAGATTAGCTTCAATGGAAGAGGAAAGCCTGGTTTAATTATCTAACCACAAAATTGGAAACCACCAGTTCCTAAGTTATAGCCCAACCCTGAAAACTGTGCTTACTGTGGTTTAAGTCGAGGGACATAGCTTTTCTTTCCTGGTTTCTCCATCTGCAAACTGGGACTAATAGGATTCACCTAAAGTATTATATGGGATTCAGGAATTTGTTATTGGAGTTGTTTTAATGAGCTTCTGAAGACTAGAAGGGCTGGATGAGGACTGAGTATTGTCACAACTATAAGTAGGGGTCTGATGGGAGCAACAGTTTGCACGATGAATTCACTGAAATAGTTTGGAGCTCTGCTGCATCATTAACAGTTTGAAATGAGTTCCACACTTGTTAGAAGTACATACTTTGTAGCATGACGTCTATTTAATACCAAAGAGAGTGAAACAAAAACTCAGCTAAATTCTGTCCTCCGTGAGAAAACCCCCCTTGGAACAGGAGCTACACAGGAATGCAAAGTCAGTATGTAACCCCCAAATTTAGCTATATATTTGCCTTTTAATGGTGGGGTTTGTGAGTATAATGACAGACTGTAGAGGCAGCCACAGGTGGGCTAGGGAAAGGGGCTTCACCTCCCCTGCCACACATCCAGAGCACATATGGCATAAAAGAGTGTTATGGGGGAAAGGGGACCAATGGACCCCTGGGTCTCCCCTTATCCCCAGAAAATCCACCCCAGAGCCTTCTTACTGACCCAGAGTTTTTTAGTTTCTTAACCCACATTTAAATGTTGTTTTGCAGGCTCCTGATCTAACCAAAAAGTTGTTCCACCCTTGAGTTGTTTTAGTTACTGATTTACTCTAGGAAATATCTTGCCCTTTAGCATTCTCAATGAATAAAGCTTTTCCTCATGCCCCATTCTTTTCTTCAAAGTCATTTCCCAATGCGGATTATGAGAAACTGGTACTATATTTTTAGCGGGTTTAACAGATGCTCTTCTCCTACCCTATTGCTCACACACCCTACAACTCTGAATTGGCAGAGTAACATGCTATCATTTTTCCAGCACACTTTTTACTTCAATTTACATTTTCTTTTTGGTCCTTTGAGAACCAAATCACTGCAACTGAGCTGCAGAAGGGAGTGAATGGGCGAATTAGCTGCTCCAAAAGAAGCAGATGAACCACTTGTCTGATTTTCTCAAATTTATTTGTTTAAAATTATTCACTTAAAAATTCCTGATCTGCAAATTATTCATTAGCAGTTTGGTATCGGTATTCAAAATTCAAGCTGTGATGGTTGATTTTTCATTGGACATGTGAAACCATCTATCATCTGTGTTTTCTCATTGTACAAATGCAACTCAGAATCCTTTTTCTGTTCTGAATAATTCATAAAACCAGCTCAAAATTTGCAAGTATTCACTATTTCTAAATGGGAAGCAAACCCAGAGGGGGTATAAGCATTCTGCTGCTGATTTTTTTTTTTTTTTTTACTTACCCTGCCTTGTGGAAAACCTTTGACACTGATTTGGGCCAGTGGAACAGCAAAGGCTCCATCTCACAATTGTGGATTACTGAAGAAAATTCTGTCTTGCAAAGCCTAAGCATCAAAACACACAGTAATCCATAAACTGAGAGCTATTTTTGCTGGATGTAGAATCCCTAAAGGATGATCTCTGATAAAGGGCTTCTCTGCATCTCAAAGAAGTGTGCTAGTGTAGCAAACCCGTAAGAGAGTGCTTTTAAATACATTGCAATACAATAAAGTCCTGTCAACAACATTGCAACAGATTTTTTGGGGAGGAAGGGACAAAGGAGTAATCAAACCACAAAATAGAGGCTCATTTCAACTTAGGGCACCTGGGAAAGATGCCTTAGATGTCTGCTGAAATTTGGATATACTGAACAAACAGCATTAAAGTACATCTATACATGTTACCTCCCTGCAAATAACAAGCATACTGCTAAAAGTAACCCCCTTCTACACTGCAAATACAGCCTCTCTGTGTTCATGAATTGGAGTGGTGGGTACTCAGTCCACACCTCTTTTTAAATGAGGGAAAAGCAGAGACCATAGTATATCTGAAGTATAGACAGACATCAATATCACCATCAGGAATGGTGTTTATGCACAATCCTCTTTGCTAGGATGCACAGGCAAATATTTTCACAAGGAACAGATATTTTCCAAGCATTCATGCAATCAAAACCTCTTTGTACAAAGCAGATTAAACAAGGAGTCGGAACTTGGCCAGAGATGGAGATGCATGGCATTCAGAACAATTGTTTATGAAAACTGCTCTCAACCAGGCATATCCTGCGACAGGCAGAGACAGTTGGGGTTTAAAACAAGGGGCAGATAAACTCCACCGGTTGTGCATGCTGGTGTCACGTTTGATGTTGCTTTCAATTGTTTCCTCTGACCTATAAATATTATCTTGAGCTTATCTAGTTTGAGCTTCAGCCAATTAATTCTGAGCTATGTCCCAGTCTGCTGACAGCAGGTGGATTATTCCATTGCAGTGATCAGTTCAGGAAAGGCATCAATCTGGAGCTTAGCATCATTCAAAGACTGGAGGTGTTGCAGTCAACAGCTTCTTTGCTTGCTGATCATGCATTGAAGGCAGAGAGAAGAGACCAGTACAACACAGAAGCTGTCACGAGAAAGCTCTTGAGAAAGGGACGTAAAGTCCCTAAATCATTAGTAAAAATGCTCAGAAAAAAAAGTCACAACCAAGTTCCATTGCCTGTGGCATACACAGAAAAAACCTCTTAAACGGGCACTAATGTCGTCTCTCTACAAAAGTCCATTATCACAAATCCATCATCTCCATTGCAGCTTTTGGCTTCAATTTCATTGACCAACAGTTAGTCCCAATCCAGGCTTAAAAAAGCCCCTGATTGTCATTTATAAATTTCGGTGATGAGGGTTGATGAGGGTTTCTCCACCAATTCTTTCTAAGATTATCCCATCTTTCAAGATTTGATACTTGGGGAAAGCTATTTTCTTAAGCAATTGCTTTTTTAGAGATACTGGCAGCCTCCTTCCCCTTCAGCCATCTCCAGCAATGTGTCCTAACACTATGTCCTACAGCGGGGAGGGGAAGATCATCTCTAGTTCTCAATTTTTACTCTGATGCCCCACCAGTTTCTCTCCAGCTGAGTCACCAAGAAGAAAGATTGCTCCTTCCATCCATTTCCCTGAGAGCCTGCTGTGGTGCCATGGAGGCAGGGGCTCACAACAGCTTTAAGCAGTTATGTCTGTCTGCAAAATAGTTCAAGCAAGGCTCAGCAATGGATTTGGAGGCCAGACATCTCAAATGAGTTATTCAACAAGTCCACTAAGCAGGCTTTTGTAGATCCTTTTACGGAAGTAAAATACTATATGCGTTTCACCCATCCCCATACCTTTTGTGAATGGTAATAACACAACATGTTTCTGGTGTTTGTCTGGAGCTGCTGAGTTTGTACCTAGAGATCTGTATTCCCCATTGAGCAGCTTTCCAAGTTGCCTGTTTGCTGTCAAATTTCCTGTTTGCTTGTTTGAGAACTGCTCATGGAAGTTCAGTCATTAAATGCACCATCATTTTCACTGACTGCTTAAAAAAAATACAGATATTATGTTTTCCAAGAGAGTTTCCTGGAAAGCACTTGCTCTAAGATTTCTACTTCGGATACTTCACTGCCAGATGAGTTAAGCAGCAGATAATAATCTTTGAGTTTGAGATGAACAATATAAAACAGTCTTTCTATCCCTAGTTAAAAACTGAATTGAATTAAATTATGCCCTTGCGTTGGATTGTCTTTAAGTGACAATTAAAAACTTGCTGTGTGAAGTAAATATTGATGGCTTATGATTACTTTAATTGTTTTTTTCCATCTGTATTCCTTGTTGATTAGCAAGGTGATTTCTGTTTGCTTTACCAGTAATTACACAATCTGCGGTAATGACTTGTTCCCAAACAGCACTGAAATCCAATTTGTATTCTTGGGAAATTATCCTAAAAGCATGTGAATTTCATCTAGTTTCTGTTCAGAAAAGCACACAGGAACAGAATGACAAAAATACAGCCAAGGCAAAGTAAAAATAATATAGCTTGTCACTTGGAGAAGCATCTTAAGAGTGAATTTATTAGTGCTCTCTGCTTTATCAAAAATCCATGGGTTACAACAGGGTACTATTACTTCAGAGTTCTTTTTTTGACTAGTTTTCTTCCAGTTCTTCAAAGCAAATGATCATGTGGGATTTTTAAAGATGTCTCGGTGCACATTCTTCTGGGCCTCTGCTGATGGCATAAACCTCCCAGATAACTAATAGGAAGGAGAATCCCTCTCCAGAAGCCAGGGAGCTTGGTTTTGAAGAAAAAGAAGAAAAAAAATGCTGGTTTCCTACATATTGGCTAATTCAGGACAAGTGAAAAAAAAAAAAGGCCACATGAAGATAAGTGGTTTTAATATGTGTTAGCAGGTCAGCCGATGCTGTAAATCTCCCTTCTGCCTCCCCACATTTTATCTCAACATAACACATGCAAAACCATCCAAATGTCTTGTCTTATCTTGGTTTGCACCTCATGTTGGTTACCACATAGATGCTAAAAGAAGAGCAACCAGGCTTTGCCAAGTGGAAGCACAAGCTTGGTTTCAGACAAGGCACAGCAGGACAAAGAACACTGCAGCTGGAGGAAAAGGGATGGTAAATGAAGGTGAGGAGAAAAGTCCAGCTGTAAGCGTAGCTCACTGCCTGGCCTACGCCATGTGAAATGGTTGCAATATGAAGAGTTACTGCAATTACTGAAGAATTTAAATTGCTAAGGGAGAATTTCAACTTTTGAAAGTGGTGTAAAAAACTCGTTTGAACTTAGATTCTGCTGAACTAAGTTTACCAACCATGTTTATTTCTTGAAATTATTTATAGATGGACCACATTTCAATGCCCTTTTTTAGAAGAATATGCTTAAAAAGAAAATAATGAATAAAACCCGGAGCTCTTGCATGCAGCTTGCTTGGCCCTTTCCATTACTGTGAGTGTAGCTGCCAAATTCCTTATACAGTGATGTTCTCCCCTGCATGGAGGATCAGAGCTGGGAGGGACATGTAAACTGTATTTAACAGTCCAGGCAGAGTCCCACATGCTCTGCAGGGATGGGGAGGATTGTCCTACCGTTCCTCTCCCTGATGACCAGCATCTTTGCAACCCCAACTGTTGCAGACTGAAAAACATCTTCCCACCACCCCTGTGGCTCCATCCAGGATGGCCAGGCACAGCTCAAGAGACTGGTGCCAGGAGGAGAGGGAAGGAAGAAGTGAAGGGAGAGAAGCAGCCTGAAGAGGGTCAAGGATTCTTTATCGAGGGGGGGGTGGAGATCAAAGGAATTGGGATGAAACTTGATAGCTGTGTCCCAGTGGTGTAGAGACTTTGTGCTGGCCTCCTACCCTGCTATGACTGACTTTGGGGTGCTTTGTGCTAACACAAATGAAGATGAGGATCCCTAATTGTAGTATGTATTCCTACTTGTACCATTGTCCTTTCTGGCAGAAATTGGGGATCCTCTAATTCTTCTGACTCTCTCTCCATCCTAGCATATTCAATATAATATCAAGATCAATCAGGTTCAAGAATCCAGCTAAACAGAGATGATTTTCAAGCTAAGACTGTCATATTTCCCACATCAACTTGGTATTTTTCATATTGATTTGGAACATCTGATTAAATAAATGCTTCAGGGAATCAAGCAAATCCAGAACAGCACCTTGTGGAAACAGCCCAAAAAGATTTTTCTCTTTTTTATTTCCAACATGTCATATGTAAGTAGGGTTGATCCTAATCCTTCCCAGAAATAAGCATGCCTTCAGCTCAGCACCTCAACTCCTTCCGGCTGGGATGGAAATGCAGCAGAGCCAAGGGGGCTGAGACCCCAGGGAAATGTTCTCCCAGTAATCACTATGCGGACTCCTGGCATTATAATGCTATCTTCAAATAATAAATAATAATCAAGCATATTCCCATCTACTGACAACAGCATTCAGCATCAGGAAGGTACCCTGGGATGAATCGTGCAGTGATTTTGGAGATCTTTGTAAGGGGAGACTATCTTTCCTCTTCAGCTGCCCTAAATCAAGGCTGTCTCCACACAGCAACTAGATGAGAAACAGAATGTAGTTGATGCTGAAGAAATTCTTTTGCGCTAAATCCGCTAGAAATATGAGACTTTTCAAGGCAGCTGCACCTCCACAGCCACCACTGCTGCAGCAAGGAGAAAGACTCTGGGTCTTGGCTAAGGTTTGGCTGGTCAAGGAGTCATGTGGTCCCCAAAAGTCACAGTGATCCCTCTGCCATCCCTACCCAGTGCTGATAAACGGGACCCAGAGGTCTGGCAAAGGTGTCTGTTTGCAGTGAGAAGGTGAATTGAGACAAGCTGAAAATGCATTTGGAAAGGGTGGGGTGGGAAGTCTGCAAATCAATAAGTCAGTTTGCCATCTCGCTGGATGTAAACTCGCAGCAGCAGGTCGTTTGACTCACCCTCAGAAATTTGCCGAGGTTTAATCCTTGATTCGCAGCCATCTGCCTTGGGAATTGACTGGAGTTGTTAGAAAAGCCTGAGCAGGTGTAAAGGAGGTGACAGATTAAGAGAACAGCGAGACATAAAGCGGTTCTTCTGGAAACTGCCAGGAAGCAATTAGGATGCAGGAATGATTTATTTAAAAGCATTTAAGCCAACAGGAGTGACACATGCTGTTTGCAACAAGGCTGCCCTCTGAAAAGGAAACATTGCCTCGAAAAGCATGGACATGAGGACCGGGAAACAAGCTGAGAAGATGGAATATTAATAGAGTTTCACAGACTTAGTTTGAGTGGTAGATGGGAAACAAAAAATAAGAAAAGAAGAGGAAGTATCCTGGAGAAAAAAACATGAGCGGATGATGTAAAAACCTTTTTTAACTTGAGTTATAAGAAGCAGCATTGGGCTTTCCAGGAGATAATTTCTGTTTATAATTAATCTAGGCACTCGGGTAGCCCATCGCATTATAATACACAGGAGCACTCCACAAGTAGTAATGAACTCCACTGCTGGTGAGGGAAGCTGTTCATTAACTCGTTTGCAGATGCACTTTCATGTCCATGCCATGGACTAACTCCAGAGCAGCCCTAAGGAGATTGTAGTCTTTACCTGAACGTGAGGGTCGTGATTCAAAGGAACAGGTAGCAGAGCCGGGAATTTAGTTTAGGTCACCTTAGTCTCTCTCTAGTATCCTAATTTGAAAACTTTCCTTTATGCCCTTCATTCATAACATGCAACTTCTGGATTGGCAGGTGCAATCATACTGTCAGGCATCCATATGGCAGAAAATGCAATGGCAGAATGAAAGGGTAACGAGATATTTAAAAAAAAATAAGGCGATAATAAATGTCTGCTCAGAAATGGTAGATGATAAAGGGAATACCAACCTCATTACAAGCCCTTTTCTCCCAACAGTATTTCAGAGTGGCAATAAGATGTTCCATGTATTTAAATTTATTTGCAAATTCCCCTTTCCCTGTAGCTTCTCCAGTTTGCATTTGGGGTACAGACCTAATTTTGTTCCTTTTCAAATCAAGGGGAGCAACTTGGGACCACAGGCTTGGCTCTTAAAGACACTGGGCTGCCACTCGGGCTGTGAAGGTTTCTTTGGGTAATCCTATCCTTGTCAGCAATGGACAGGAGAAACCAGACTGCATTGAAAAGAGGCACCCAAAGTAATTCAAGCTCTCTTTCTTCTACTTTTTTTTTTTAAACAAAGCACTATTAGGGAGGGAGAGGCAGGTGTTCCTGGGGCACACAAAAAGCTATTTGAAAGCACTGGAGGCCTGCATTAGCTGAAACCGCTTATTTAAATAAGTGGCCAGAGCTTTCAACTCAGCTGCTGCGTTCCCTTTTGAATGTCCTTTTTTCCCCTGCTCCCTCCCCTCTAATTTGAACAAGCAGGTTAATTTGATGAAATCCCTCACTGCATAAAACATATGCTGTTGCCCAAACCAGGAAGGGGGTCTCCTCTTCTCCCTGAGGCAGCAGCTTGCAGGGTATCGCTCACAGCTGTGTGCTGCAGCAGGCAGACATTTAGTAGAGGTTCTCGTTGTTCTCCTGGGTTTTAGGATTTATATGACTAGCCAAGGAGGATTTTTACTGTTGCTCAGGTAGAACTCCTTGTTCCCTGGGCTCTGCTATTAATTCATCTCAGTGGTGATCTGGGGTTAATTCCAAAACTCTGTCTATGCCGAATAGCATATGTCTTTGAATGGTGCTGCTCAGGTAGGCTTCCAGCTCGGTTCAGTGGATGCTCACTGGTTATCTGAAATTGTGTGCTTTTAGGCTGGTGGGAAGGAATGCAAAAAATTGAGGAGCAGCCCCTATTCCAGCTCAAACCCACCTCCTCGCTGTAGGAAACTTTGTCAGCCTCAGGTGAAACACTGGTCCCAAAGTCTGCGCCCTTCAGATTACTGCCACCAGCATAATTTCATGGCTAGGCAGTCTGTGCATGCTACTGATACGCTATTAAAATGTACGCATATAAGAAGGAACCAACTACTGTTATAAATGCAATAGTTCTTTGGGAAAAAGAGTCTGATCTTTTGATTAAAGACCATTTCCCCTGTGTGTGCTGAAAGGAAGCTGCATTATTGCACTTTCCTACTTTATAATTGTTTTTTTGCAGCCTTAAAATTCTCTTCTGACAGCTTTACTGGGGTTGCATTGGTTTACAACACTGATTTTTTAAGTCACTCTGAGATAATGAAGACATATATACCTATTATATAACTTTATCTCTGTGTGTTCATAATGAACAATTTTAATAGCCAAAAAATGCTTCATATCTGTTTGATGAATAACTTTAAGCACCAATGTGAGCACCCTGGGAACCTAACACTACACGGGTGCCACCTGGGTACAAATACGAGTCATATTTCTCATCTCAAAAACTACAATATTCCGCTAAAGTAATAAAAACAAAAAGTGGCAGTTACTGAAAAAACATCCCAATTCCTGGACAAGACTTTTTTTTTTTTTGTCAAATACAATCTAGTAGTGGATTGTCAAAATAATTGAGAAATTCAGACATTACTCTTATTAGAACATATTAGCAATAACTTGGAACAGTTATCAGTGAGGCTAGCCTCTCTTCAAAGAACATTGCCTCTGTTATAGCAGTCTAAATTCATTGATTCTTCTTGATTTTGCCCTGGAAACACATGAATGTCATACAGTCGGGCACTCTAGACCTGTGCTGCTAATGCCACTAAGCCACATAGATAACAGGAGGTTGGCTTTCAAAACACCAGCCACAGGCCTGGTAATCCCCATGGCTGGTATTTCTAGTGTTCAGTGCAGCCACAAGATTTAAAAGCTCACATTTTTTCCTTAAGCATAACACTGAAAATGGCAAAAATGAAGCTGTGGGGTTCATTTGTATCTCCGTTTACCCAGTTCCAGGAGTCTGTCATACAAACCATTGTAAAATCTATATAGATAAACTTGCATATAGAAATATGTAGGAATATAGAAATACAGACATACACATCTATAGGTATATAGATATAAAATATTTACAGACATAATATATTTATAGACACATAGATAAAACTATCTCTGGGCAAAGAAAGTAAGGAACAGGGGCAAAAAATCTTCCCTAAATGCCAGGAGCAGAGAGAGCTCAACACCCTCTGCCTGTCTACAATGGCAAGAAGAAGCCAAGGTGTGTAGGTAACATCAACGTGGCTTTGCCTGGAGCCTGAACTGGGGAACTCTGCTATTCAGCTGGGCAGTAAATGCTGAGTTTTTCAGGGTTTCTACGCTTTCAGAGTGGAATAAATTTTGGGAAGTCACTGACAGCGCTGAGGCTGGGCTCTTGTTGGGCTGTGCTGAGATGACCTGAGGAAAGCAAAAGGGAAGAGCTGCTACACGATTGAAATCCTAGCCCGTGTGACTGGTGAGGCTTTTGCCGTTAGTGTCTGTGGAGACAGGATTGCATACACAGATTTATGAGGACCACTCCTCACCTTAGGGACGCTCTTTGCTGGCCAGGTTGTACACTGGGGTTCACGCTAGATAGAAAATTTCAGTGACAACATTGTCCTGGGAACTTCAGAGGCACCAAATGAAAAACAAGCCAAGGGGATAAGGAACAGTCTAGAGCTAACATGGAGGATATTATTACTTGATTAAGTTAAGGGTAAGGAAGGTTTAGATGGTAGGCTGTGAAAGCTTCTTAGTAAGATCTAGCAGGTTCTGGAAAGACCCTCAAGGGAAATGCTAGAAGCAGAGCATCTGCAAATGAGAACAGTAATAAGGCTTCTTGGGTCAGAAGAAGTGCATAGGAGGATAAGAGACTCCATAGCTTGCCTGTTAGCACACATGCCATGTGAAAGGTGAGGTGAGGTGAAAGCTCAAGCCCAACAGCAAGTTGTGCATTTTAATGGAGAATGGTTCCAGGCAACAGTGACTCCTTAGGCTTCACCTGCTCTCCACCATGTTACAGTGCTGCCTGGTCTTCAGCGGTTTTTTTTTCTGAAAAACCTATAAAACTATTTGCAAACAGATACTGAAAGGATTAGAAATGTGTGCCATATTGTGAGTCTGGAGGTTACATTGACTCTGGAGGTGCTTTCTGGGTGCCAGCACATTTCTGATACTGAGCAGAGCACAAAGCAGAATCTTAGAGCAGCTCTGGGCTGCACAGCCTTGTAACAGGAAAAAAAGGTAACAGAAACAGCTGACTTCACCTTTTGCTGTGTCTATGTGGGGCAGTCAGCACTAATTTTGAACACTGCTTGATTTTTTTTCCTAAAAATAGCCTTCTGGGTCACTTTTAATCAAGTCCAAATGGCCAGGTCTCTCTGTTAGTAATTCTCCTATAAATAAAATTTGACGGGGATACCTTCAAAACCAACATCCAAGCATTTAAACAAGTTGTCTCAAACTCAGTTCTGACTCCAGGCCTTGTAAATCATTGCCAAATATCACACAGCTTCACGGCATAATCCTCTGAAGAGATATCTAATGCTGTGTAAATCTGTGTCAGGAGGACAACAGCACCTGTGATGTGTTTCAGGGTGACATTTACGACACTCCAAAGAAAATGGTAACCCTCTCAGATCCGTAGTCTGGTCTTGCAGGATTTGAACAGAATGTCTTCTGCCTTGAGAGAAGGGGGAGTTATAGGACATAAATCTGGGATGAGGACAAAAGCATGCAGGTGCACAGGGCAGTGTGAAGACCTTGAGAAGGTCTGACTTTCAGTCATTATGGGTCAGGCTAGCAAAGAAGGGTGTTGGGTGCTCTCTGATTAATTTTCTTTTAAATGTATACATTCATTTTACAAATGAATGAGCTTCCCTTGGTGTGTGAGTGTGTGGATCTTGGTTTCTATCACTGAGTGTGCTATCATTGAGCTGTTTTTTTTATACCTCCAGCCTTTCTGGATAGGAAGCTCCAAGACTTTTTGGGGTTAAGACCATTTTCGGCACTAAACTTTCCACCAAAGACAGAAATACGTGCCACAGTGTTATTCCTATCATGATACCTCAATAATGCCAGTTATATTACAGTTTTAAGATTACTTATTTGAATGGCTTTAGTATATAAGTATGCTGCGCATTTGCTTACTGCTATTAGACAAATCCTTCAGTCCTTTCTCATTATTTAAGCAACATTAAGTCAATGGGGAGAGTGAATGAAAGGAGAAGGCTTTGGGCTGTATGTTAATGCCAATCCAATTCAGGGTACAGGATGTAATCAAGGCTGGTAAGAAATAGGGAAGACAGAAAATGGGTGCTGCCTCAGTTTGGAAGCATTAGTGAGTTTAAGATGGTTTTTAAATCAAAACCAGATTTTCACCTTTAACTGTGAGCATTGACTGAGGAGGATTTGGATGAAAGAAGCATGTCAAACCTATAGCATTGCTTACTGTGAAATAACTTCTTAGGCATGGTCATGTCACAGGTTCAGATCTGCTTTCTTAGAGATGGAAGCAAAGGCTTCACTGGTGATTTTTACCTCCCCAATGTGTAAGGGGCCTAAGACATCAGACCTTGAATCCAGTCTGTCTGTCTACTTGATGTTTTTATAGCACACTCACCACTAAAATGCAGAAGTGTTTATTAAGACGTTCCTTCTGTGTCAACCACTGGGTCTGTACACAAGGGGTGAGTTCGTGTCACACCTTGTTAAAGATTGACATTTTAAAGCGTGATAGTCAGCCTCTGTGCCACTTAGTAGTCTACAGAGGTGGTCTGTCTTATCCCTGCATCCAGCCCAGGCTTGGTGTCTCTGAGACCTCCTACCCTTAGGGTGGCTGTCACCCACATGCCACAATAAAGCCATCAATAGGTAAATAATTTAACAAATTGAGCAAGTTTTACAAAGATGCTTACCTGTGCAGACAGCACTTGAACATAAATGAATGCATATTCAGAAGAAAGGTTGCTCCGCAGAGGACATTAGCTTGTGACTTAGGGGACCAGGTTCGTCTTATCCTGCTTTATCACAAACCTCATGGGTGAAGCTGGGCTGGTCAGCCAGCAGTGGGGTTCAGAGGAAAAATCTTCCCATCCTAAAATGAAAAGGAAGGGTTCCCACCAGAGCTGTCTGTCTTCATGGGGGAGACTAAAGTTTCCTTTTACGTTAAGCACCTACTTTTTATATAGTGTAGAAGAAACCCTGTTTTTAGACTTAGCTGCCATCTTTAAAATGGCAATAAAGCACACTCCTTCAAGATAAGCTTTGCACACTCACATTGGTGAGTGTGAGATAATCTGATACTGTAACAGTGGCTGTGAAAGCAGCTAATGTAAGATGGGAGTAAGGGAACTGTGATGAACAATATGCATAGGTCTTTCTTTTCTAAGAAAATAATATGTTATAATATGTAGCAGTTTATTTTCGTTCTTTTTTTAATACATGCAAATTGGCATGATACCTTTGGTGTTGGAGAGCTGTTTGTTTCTCTCTGCTTGGTAAGAATTCAGGCTGTGAACACTGATTTGAGCATGCAAAACCCAATTGCTCCATGTTTTTGTTAATCTGACCCGTAATCTCCACTGCCATTCAGTTCATCCAGACTCCAGTCCTGTGCCTGATAGCATCCACATTTCTGACCAACTGGGCACTACAAAAGCTCTGAGAACATGAAGAGCATTGGAACCCCTCCATGCTGTCTCCAGATTTGGAAATAGATAATTTATTTCAAAGAAATAGTCTTTGAGAAGTATGAACCTCAACGCTGAGCACCTGTCAAGTTTCCCTCTCCTTTAGAGGCTGTGCAGAAACCAGAAAAAGTGAAAAAGTGCAGAATCAGTGTCATACACATCATTCTTTTAGAGTCTATAGTATAAAGTCATGTCTATCAGCAACCTAGAAGACTTGTTTCTAATCAGTAAGTTTAAGATTATTAATGGAATGGTAATGCTAAAATCTTTTATCTCTGCTGGAAATTGTTAGATCTTACAGGTGCCTTCATCCAGAAAGCGCTAAATTATAACACTTACGTGACTCATTTTCAGTAGTGGAAGATACACACATGTTGACGAGTGTACAGGAAACCTACAGCAGGGGCATCACAGAGCAGTAGGTTTGTAACAGTGATCTCCTTTCTCATCCACTTTGTGCAAACTGACATTAAGAGAATTTCTGTGTGCTTAGTTAAAAGAAAACCAACAGATTTGAAAGTCTGTATTTCTATAAATTTTGTATTAAAGTGGAAACAAAAGTTTTGTGAGTTGGTAAGAGTTTTGTATATCTGTGGACGTAAAAATCTCCTTTTTTTTGTGTAGGTCTAATTTAATGGCTTCCATTTAAGATTTTTTTTCCATTGTTCCACTAACCAGCTGTTTCTTTTCAGGAAGGAAATTCAGAAGAGAAGGAAAATGCAGGAGTGCACTAACAAATCGGATTTTTGCTTTGTGTCTCCATTCAGGTCTCTTTAATAAGCCTTATCGCCAATACACTTGGATACTCTGAAATGGGTCCCATTAAATCCCTCAGGACCCTCCGAGCTCTGCGACCATTAAGAGCATTGTCACGATTTGAAGGCATGAGGGTAAGTGTATATAAAGCATCGATCAAAGCACAACTGTGTGACAACAAGCATGTAACAGGAAAATGTTGCACATGACTTTGTCTTCATTTTGTCTGCCAAAGGAAATGAATGACAATGCTGTATCAAAACCAGAAATCACTCCTTTGTCTTGATTGCAATTGTATTGTTATAGCTTTATCCTCTGGTGGATTTAATGATAAACTAATCCTGCTGCCTAACTTGTCATATTGCACTTTAAAAAAGAGCTTTTTGGCCAAGGAAGCATCTGGCTAACAATTACCTCTCAATTATAAAGCATATCAGGGGAATAACCAAGCTGCAAGTTTGCTTCCTGCTTTTGACATGTATTAAAATGAGACTGACTGGGAAAGTTCTTAAGGACTTTTTCACTAATAATTAAAGCAAAAATTAGAAATGCTAAATTCAGGGAAAGCAAATGAATGAATATATAAAATCTTTCCTTTGAACAGATTGCAGTTTTAATGTGGAATGTCAGGATTAACATTAAAAACATGTTTCTTGCTCCATCTTGTGCATTGACCTCTTTCCTTTCTGCATTCCTTTGCTGGCATGTCTATATCCACACAGCATACCTGCTTATTTGTTAAGCCTACCTGCTACACTAATCAATTATTCTCTAGATAAGCACTTTATTTAACTCCTTGCGCCATGTATGACTTGCAGATGATGACAGCTGTGTTCTGTATGATCTGAGGTTACTGCTAATCTTGCAGATTGCATAGCTAGCTAAAGCAAATCTTTGACAAAATTACATGTAAAACAACCTACGTTGTCTGACGATCCCAAATCTCTCTACTAGGCCAATGAAAATGCAACAGCTTTCATACTGAGGTATATTCAGGGTAAAGCTTTCCTGTAGACAAAATCTTGGTCCGAATCATCAGTGACTAAAATGTATAGTTCATGCACTGAGCTCCCAGCAATTAACTGGTCTCATTGCAATACCCTTGCAGTAAAACAGACTTAAGGCTAGAGAGCATAACAACCAAGATTACCCAGGAAATGTGGTGACAGAGTAATTTATGAAAACCCTGTACCCATACTTTGCCTCTTCTGTGGATGACCAGAAGAGGCATGGGGATCTATGGCTTTGTCTTTGTGATTATCTAAATGACATTATTTTTGTGGATGAAGATCGGACAAATCTAGTTGCAGACCACTCTCCTTTGTGTTAGTACTTACACAAAAGGATTCAAAAGGCTGTATTCATCTCGTCACCCAAACCTGTATAGTTTTGTTCACCACACTCTTTTCAGCAAACACAGGCAATATTTTACAGGTTATTCACAAAACAAAACAAAAGCAAACTGCAGATCCTCAGCTGGCACAAAGTGACGTTGCACTACCGACGTTAATTAAAGCTCTCACTCCTATGTCATCTGATGACCTCACCCCAAGTCTTTATTAAACGTTCACAAATTGAGCAAAAGTTGGTATCAGCAAAAGCTGCACTAGTTTAACTACCAGAGTGATTTGTGCATGGACTCTAAAAAAAAAATCAATTTAAATCTGGCTTATGTAGGCTTAGCTTTTACTGGTGGTTTTGCAAGTTCAAGCGAAACCCCTTTAACGTATTCTAAGCTGACATAAGAATGTTCACTCATGACTTTGCATCAGTTTAACTAAATTGGATTCAAACTTGAAAAGCAGTGGGAAGGCTAGCCCAAAGCATCAGAGAAGTGAGACAGAAACAGGAAAGAAAGAACATGAAAAAGTTCACATCTCTATCTGAGAATAGCAAGAGGTTGGCTTGGTGGAGATCTTACGTGGCATAGACACATGCATCAGCCCTGCAAGTTTGCTTCCTAACATGCTTATACTTGTAGGCCCCCCTNTCCTAACATGCTTATACTTGTAGGCCCCCCTGGTCCCTGACCCAAAATCCCTTTTCTTCCCTGTACCATTCCTGCAGCTGAAATATATTCAGTCATTCTGAGCTATTGGAGGTAGTGAATTAGCTTGTAAGCTATGATAAAGTGTAATTGAGAATACGTGCTATTGGAAAATCAAATCATTTTATTTTTACTTTGTCTAACCACACTTAACATGACTAGGGACAGTTAGACCCTTCATTATTAGGAGTTCACATGCTCCAAAATGCACAGGAAAATTGCCAGTGCAGTGATGGATTAAATAATGATAATGTTGAGAAGCAAACACTGACAGTAAGACAATAATAATAGTTTGCTCTATTATAATGTCTTTTTCTTGAATAACCAAAAGCTCTCTACATGGCTAGAACAGGAGCAAGAAAATTCTCATTTATACTGCAGTAAGAGACTTACTTCATTGACGCTGTACCTAAATTTTGGAAACAATTGGTCCTGAGGCAAAGGCACAGAGTAGCACTTTTATGGCCAAGAGGACCTGTTTCCATCAAACTTCCATCCTTTCCCTGTCTTCAGACAGACTGGGACCTGTCTGAGTTTGACACAAGTCTCAGCAGCTCCCATGAGACTTCTGCAAAATAAGGCTGAACTGTTGCCATCTTGCCCCTCTGTCCCCAGAAAAGATCCCAGTAAGACCAGTATCCCACCTGACAGTTACTGTAGACCCTGGGGGTTTCCATACACATGCCACCACCCTGCCTCACTCCTGCTTTCCAGGCAGTATTAGAGCCCAGCATAAATTAACTTGTCTGCCTGTCCTGAATCATGAAGTCTCCCATGTCTCCACATTTGTTGTCCATCAGGGAGTTGTTTCAGAAGTGCCACTTCCCTGCAAGTTTCTTTCCAGCAAGAGAGGTTATTGCAGTATTTTAAAAGGATGAGTGGGATGATGATAGACCATTTAATGTGAAAATGATACTAGGCAAAGTCATGGTGAGGCTGCTACAAGATACATGCAGGAAAGAAATAGCATAATTAATGCTAGTTAGCATGATTTCATGGGAATAGTTCTTGTAAATCCGATATGGTCCTTTGATTTGATTACAAATTATGTTGATGACGGTAACTGTGCTGATATAATATCCTTAGATTTCAGAGAGGAATCTGATACCACGGGACATTGTGATGAAAACACAGGCTTTGTACCAAGCCAAGTAAACATATTTTAAATTAATTTTAAATGGGTGATGGATCTCAAAAAATAATTGTAAACAGTGATGACACTGTAAATTTGGTGATGAGTGTCTCAGGGTGAGGGATCCTTCAGAATGAGAACTGTCCTTAATCTGGACTTTAACAGCATCTGGAGGAAAATGTAAAATCTTTGCTGACTACACAAAGTGAGCAGAGTAGTAAGTGATATTACAGATAAGGGAATTATACTGACTGATCTGGATCACTGTGAAGAACAGATCAATTGTACAACATGCATTTTAATAGAAGCACATACGTTGTACACCTTAGGAGGAGGAAAATAGGTCACCCCAGGGGACATTTCTTGGAAAACAGCATCTGAGAAGGACTTAGGGATTGGGGTGAGTGTTCAGCAGGACACAAGCCTTTGGGCAGGTCCAATAAATGAGGTGACTATTACAATCCCTCAATATGTAGGGAAATAACCCAGCAAGCAGAGAGAGAGGGCAGTAGTCTAATAGTGGAATTCCACCAAACTGCTGGAAATGGGGTGGTAAAAATAGGAAAGTCTCTGTAGGGAGCTACGAGCATAATTAGAAACCTGAAGGAACCATGACAGTTAGAAAGAAGCTCTGCTTTTTTAATTACCCAAAGCAACATTCACTGGTAACTCACCTGCAGTGAAGATGGGAATGATAAGAGAAGATACCTAACAGCAAATGACTAGTGCCTCAGATTTGACAAATTCAACCTAAAAATATAGCATCTTTTTCTAAGAGTGAGGGCAAAGGATACCAGGAATAGATTATGTAATAGTAAAATTTTTGTCTATTATTTGACATCATGACACTGTAAATTAGATGTCATTGCAAAGGGTGTGCCGAGGCTTGGCTAGGAGTTAAAGCCTGGGGCTGAAATTACTGCAGGAAGTCTGGTGGGCTCTGCTGGAGCAAAGAGAGGATTTAATACATTATACAAGTCTATATCTGGATATAAAATCTGAATCAGCTTCGGCTGAGGAGGTGTCCCATGAGATCAGGAGAGCTGGGGGCCAGGCACAGGCTATAGATTTGCACCAGTGTGGATTAGGGCAGAGGGTAGCTCAGTTTCTAGGCTGTGCCTAATGAAGTCACCTGGAAGGTAGTTTCAGCTATAAAGGTATTGATGGAAAGCAAGAAGTGTGAAACCTTTTCTTATACAGGGCTACATATGTTGCTATTCTTAGATGCAGCAAAAATTCAGCTCTTTCCATGGCAAGGTTTGCAGCTGAACTTTTAACATGAATTTATGATAATAACTTGCCTTTATGTATCCAGGTCTTTAAGTCCTCTCACTTGCCTCAGTGCAAATCAGGAGTGCTTCCAGCAGACCAAATGACATCACGCTGGTGTAATAGCAGAAGCAGTGAGAAAAGAATAAACCCCTGCGTTAATAATTCATTTGGAGAGGGGTTACAGGATTTGCTCCAGCTTCATGTCGTGTTTTGTTATCTAC
>VYZV01013909.1:209711-244073 GCA_013401275.1 Pandion haliaetus | reverse complement strand
TGGCTTTGTGCTGGCATGGATTAAAATTGAACAAAAATATTGTCCCGCATAGCAAAAAATGACAGCTATTTCAACAAAGGCCAGGGCTATATCCAAATAAGCCCTTGATTTGGAAAATTATTTGGCATTTTGGTTAACACAGTAAATTTGGTCTTATAACAATGAAGTTAGAAAATGATTAGCATCCAAAACTGAAAGATAAAATTAGCAAAAAAAAAAAAGAAATTGAAAAGTCATCAGGAATGGGCCTATACAGAAAAAAAAAAAAAAAATGGTCAAGCAGCTTTTCCTGTGTGAAAATTAGCTTCATTCATAAATGCACAAAATACAAATCTGGGGTTTGAAAGATCTACATAATTTTGTATTGTATATTGTAGATAAAGCTGCTGCTACTATACATGCATGAAACCCATTTTACTCTTCCGGGTATTTTTCTTCCTCAGCAATGCAAAAATGATGGGGAAACGAATGTTACATTATTAGCTTGCCAGAAAATTGGACACTAATACAAGAGAAAACAAGATCTGACATTTTCCATAATCAGATTCACAATAGAATAAAATTTAATTTTTATGGATCAATATCACCTTGTCTCAGTTTCAGAAATGTAGATGGAGAAGAGGAAGAGCTTAGTGTCTGCCTACCAGATTTTAATCTCCAAAGCATGATAGAGATGGAGACAAATTCATGTAGTGGGGCTGGTGTGATAGTGTTCTTCCCTCAGAAAATATCTTTAGTGTAATGTTTGGCATGGTAAACATCTTAATGCTCAAAACAGTAAATGATGTGCACCTTGCCTGGTTGATGTACTGGTATTATAATGCTGCATTCAAACCTGACAGCTGTAGAGGGTCTGTGGATTGTCTGACCCTTATTTCTTCTGCATGGCTTCAGAATGGTGTCCATTGCCAGTGCCATCATTCCTACACCTTAAAAGCTCCTTTTCCTTTTCATTTTTCTGTATGATTTTACACAGGGGTTTACAGCCCTGCCTGGGTTGGTGTGTAGGAACTTTACTGCATGTCACAGGAAAAAAATAATGCATTTTTTGTTAATTTAGAATGGTTTCACTGTTTTAATCATGCATACTGATCAGATGGGGAAGCTGGCTTAGTACAGTATGTCTCAATCAGTTATTATTTAAATAAGCAAAATTTATCACAGCTAGAGTTCACATCCCAAGGTCTATGGAGGCCTGAGTTCAGTAAAAGATTTCAGAAATCATTTTTTGTCTCTTCTGAGACACTCTGATGTACCCCAGCTGTTTCCAATTAATCATACGATTATGAGAGATAGTTTGACTGAAGTGGGAATCCAGTAGGATCTGAGGTCAAGATGACTTCACAGATTGCTCCTGAATTAAAAGATTCCTCTTGAAAAAACATCATCCCATGGGTGGGATGCCAACAGATTAGCTTTTCAGTTACAAAAGGAAAAAAATAATAATGTGTGAAGCCTTTAATGGTGGTCTGGCTCCTTAGGTAGTGTTGTCCACCTGTCACCATGTGAGGGTTAAGCCTAGTTAATCAAGGGTGCACAACAGCCTGTTAGTTAAGAGTCTAAATAAGTGCTGACATTAATTCTGTTTTTCCTCTCCTGTTTCTCCTGAGGTGGTGGTCAATGCCCTCGTGGGAGCCATCCCTTCCATCATGAACGTTCTGCTCGTCTGCCTCATCTTCTGGCTTATCTTTAGCATCATGGGAGTGAACCTGTTTGCTGGGAAGTTTGGGAAGTGCATTAATAAGACAGAAGGAGATATGCCTTTAGACTCTAAAATTATTAACAACATGAGTGACTGTATACTCTATAATGTGTCAGGCACATTTTACTGGACAAAAGTTAAAGTTAACTTCGATAATGTTGGGGCTGGGTACCTGGCTCTGCTACAAGTGGTAAGTGTGACCACCAGAAACTAATGGGACAATGTTGCTTGTTCCCATTGAAATAATCAGTTTAATAATCAGAGGTTAACTTCTATGCTTTTCTGGTTTTTCAGCCTTACCTATCAGAGGAATGCCTTTTGTCAAGTGTAAATGAGTCATATTTGGGTTATTAATTTGGCCTAGACATATTTATAGCAGCTTCTGGTTTTAATCTGAGTTTCTGCTGCATCACTAATATAGTCCCCTGGGAGGTGATTGGACTCTTGAGGTGAATTAAAGACCATTTTGTCAATATTGTAATCCAGAGCAAAGCTCAGTTCCAGAAACAAAAAGTCATTGTCCAGGAAGGACTGTTCATGCAGACAGAGTGCACTGGCCTTCCTGAACAGCCCGGGACTTCACTAGACCCTGCTGGGAAAAAATGGAGTTGCAGTGCCTTCAGTTAATCAGCTAAAGTTATTGCATAAAGCTGTAGTCACAGAAGAATCTTAATTTACAGTCCTCTGCTCACCTTCCATGGAGATGTTCGAGAAGGACACTGGTGCCTCTCATTCTGGTTCCTCACCTGATTTCCACCTGCTAAACATAATGAGTCAGCTTGAACCTAACTATGAAACACGGTGGTGATCAGATTGCTGTAACTCCATACAGCCTGGTCTCTCTGGAAGGGTGGGGAGAGTGTAACAGAGAAGAGACTGTTGATGTTCAAAGATGGTGGCAATACTTGATCTATAAAGGCAGAAATAAGCCACTTTATAGCGTTTTTCAGCAGCAAATGTAAAACACAGATAAACGGGCTGTATGCACTGAGATTTACTGTGTTGTGATGCAGCACAACCTAATCGATAGAGCCACAGAAGACTCCATCTTCTTGTCCAGGCTCTGCTGCTGGACTGCCAAGTGATTTTACACAAATTGCTTTGTGTTTCAATTCCATGGGGTCCTTATGTAAAATAGTGGTAATGATATTTCCATTGTTCCTAATTTGGTCTGAAGCCTAGTGATGACAAGGGCTGGACACGCACTAAGAGTGTTTGTTGTGTTGCGTTTTATGTAGACAGAGTTAAACAAGTCCCTCGCTACATCCTTGGACTTTCTTGAAGTGCCTGTGATGGCATTCCTTGCTTCTGGGATAAAGACTTGCATGCTTGGAGCTTAATTCAGTTGTCACATATAGACATCCACTTTTGCAATGAGTAGAGTACTGCCCTGGGCCCCCACCTGCCCTTCCAAGCGGGCAGGCACATCCCACAGGTCCCCATCAGATCTGCCAGCCCTCCTCCTTCCTATGATGCAAGTTTGCTTTCTCCCAGATCTTTTTTTCTCTGTCACAGATGCATGAAATAGCTCCATGAAGTAGCTTTCCTTTCTTATAGAAATGCTTATCCTTATGTACTCTGTTCCTGGTACACATACACTTTAGTTTGCGATCTTCTGACCACTGTACATCGAGTGTTTGCTTTCATACCCTCTGGAAAGCAGAAAGGTTAGAATGGGCACAGCTACTTTTGGTTCTTTCCATGACATAAAGCTGAACTTGCTGAGAGCAAGAGCTTTTATCTTTTGCATGTAATTACGATATTCAGCTCACCCATGCAGGGTAGATTAATTCACTTTGAACGTATTTAATTAGATTTTCCGTTCTATATAGTGCTTTCTTTGTCTTTCATTTAAACATCCAATCTAGCTGAGCAAATATTTCCAGTTTTAAAATATTGTGCCTTACGTGAAGCTTCTTACCTCCTCCATGACTGCATAAAAGATGCCTAGTTTGTTTGGTGAAAAAATGCCATCAGAGTAGTAGTTATTCCTTCACCATTTCTTCTATAAGACTCAAGCTTCAGCTTTCTTAAAATCAGAAACTTTTCATAAACTGGCATTGCCTAAGGAGTATCCTGAAGCAGTCTCTTCTACTCTTCTGCAGTATTGGTTCCTGGGTACTTGGCACTGGTGATACTGGTTGCATTCAGCAGGTAGGACTGCCTTCTGTTAGTATCAGTGATGGCAGAAGAAACATAACTGGTCGTAAGGTGGATCTCAGCACATTTATGAAGGGATGATTTAGTACTGCTGTTTTCCAGCTGAAAATGGACTTAGTGACCCTGCAGGGTTCTTTCTAAGCTATGATCCTGTATTGGGTAGCAGAGAAGTAGGTTTTCCAGTTACAGAAGTACAAAAGAGGTGCCGTAAATGTAGTCTGTGCAGGCTGGACAAACTGGTTATGGCAGGAAATGAGGGAGCCCTAAAACCTTGCTCAGCTTCTATGGCAGGTGCTGGCTCCTTCCAGGAGGAAGGGCAGGAGCCAAATGCCATTAGGGGATTGATTTTAACTTTCATCCTGCACCTGGAGCTCTTATGTCTGCTGCTAGTGACAGTCTTAGGCAATAAAGTGTAAAGATGACAGCCACAGAGAAGGGACCCAAACATCTGGATCTCCTTAGCCAGACTCCAGCCGAGGAGTGTTGGTTACAGGTGCTCCTTGCCAAATATCCTCTGTATGGTGTCACATTTCATGAGCAAACTACCATAGGAATTGCAGGGGATCAGTTAACAGTCAGCTCTCCTAAAGAGACAGACACATCCAGGCATCTTTGTGCACACTGAGACAGTGCGTAGCAATGATGAAATAAGCATTTTGGTTACAATCCTCCGGGATCCAAAATATGAGCTTTTAAGTGGGACTTGTCTTTTGACTGTTGACATTTTCAGCTGCTGCAACACACTCTTTAAGTGACTCTGAAGTTACTGTTGGATGCCTGAACGTGTCTGAAAATTCAAATGGAAATACGTAAAACAAATCTGTCAGTCTAACATTCTGTCTTCACTTCTACAGCATCCTTGAAAGAAATGAGAAGTTGCTGCTATGGAAACTTTAAGGCTTACTACCATCCAGAGGCAAACTTTCTGACAATGTAGTTGAGAAATGCATGTAACTTTCCCCAAAAATCCTTTCCTATTTTCCTACCTTGTTTAGGATCCATCCTGTTGTTCTGAAGATGCCACTTTGAATTAATGAGTCTGAGAAAACATACGTGTGAAGTGGTCAGTCAAGATTCAAGCTTCTCCAACTAACAAACAGGCTGTCTCACAACAGATTACTAAAATAGGAGGTAGTCTCTGCTCACTCTACACACAAGAGAAATGCCTTATTCACATGGAGGAATAGATCTTCATTATCACGACTTTTTAATTTGCAAGAAGGATGTTTCACTCTTCTGGGGATTTAACACCCTTAACACCCTAATCTATTAGGAAAAAATTATTGCTACAACCCAGTGCTTCAGTAATGCTTTTCCTATATTCCCAGAATTGCTTTGCAGATTGTAGCACCTATGTTCTATAAATCTGTATTTGAGCTGAACAAAGAAATATCTTAAATTTCCAGTAGGAGTTTTGCATTTCCCTTGCAGAATCCTTCTCTTCACGTTATGATCACTGCAGATTTTTTTCCAACATATCTTGAAATTTCAGCAATCTATTGAAGAACACCAAGAAAACAAGTGGTCTCTCATGCAGCATCTGGCTTGCTTGGAAAAGCTGTCATTAGACAGGAAAAGACTTACATCTAATATGTCCTACAACTCTTTGTCACTCTGGGACTCCAGATAAGGAATGGGAAGATAACAGAAGAACTCCTAGACCAGTACAGCAATCAGCAGCTGTAGAGTTAAATCAACCCCTCATGCCAGGTTCGAAGTCATGACCAAGCTCGTAAATCAGCTACAAAATGGTCATGAGACAGTGGTGTGTGTCTAAAGTTACTGAGTTACATGATCTCTTGGCCTTCTGTAAACTGTGATACTCGGTTTTACTTTTACGGTGGATGCAAAATGTGCGAAAAATCTGTGCTTGTGAACAAACCATAAATTGGTGCGCCAGGGTAGATATCTCCATATGCCCAAAGATTAGGGGTAAGCAGTATTTCCATGAGGAATTCCTGGTGGAAATTCAAGGGGAGCAGAGGCAGTATCCTTGGAGCCCGCATAGCCCAACACAGTGCAAACCTCTGGGATGCTCTGGTGGATCCAGTGCTTGGTGGTGTCCTTGCCAGCAAATCATCTTAATGCAAAATAAACATAGAACAAATGTTCAGTATAAAAATTCTGCTATGATGAAGTTGAACAAACTGAAAAATTCCACAGAAAAGCCAGCAGATAGTGGAGTTATAGCCAGCTTAAATATGTGTAGTTTGGCTGTACTGTTGGTGGCTGTGGTTTAGCTTTCAGAAGTTTCTCTTGCCAATATTAATGCTTAAAGAAGCATTTTAGAAATGCAAAGACCAGTATTTCTGCGGTCAAAAGCAGCCATTTTTTATTGCACTATTGCAGTCCTTTTCTAGACACACACCCCTACGCCCCCACACCCCTTGCAGATTTAAAGCCTTATTTTATTTTAAAGCACCATTTGGTTATACAATAAATGGTTTGAGGGCAGCTAGTGCCATCCCACCTATCCTCCTCCCCACTAATTTACTGCATTGCAACTCTAACCACCAGTCAAATAACAAAATGTAATCCCATCCCAAGATGAGTTTATCAGTAGATAATCTCATCACATGACAGTTTCAGTAGAAAATGGTGTTTCTCTGGATAGCTTCCAGGCAGGATAATATCACAAACACTCCCGTGAAGATATTGTCACTTCCTTATCCAGAGTGTAAGTGGTTACTAATACCAGATAAATAATTTCTTTCCCCAGTGTTGTATTTCTTTCATTCTCAGTATCTTTTACCCTCTGCAGATGAAGTGTCTGGGGAAGCTTTCCAGAAGCCCCATGGATTTTTAATTCTCTTACTTCTGGACAACTGGGAAAAACAGAAAATCACAGTACTTCATTCTCTTAATATTTATTTTTGTCAGATCACTTCATCATCTGTTATCACTAGAAACCACTGCGCCTTGCAGTAGGGTCTCTCATGTCTGTGGTACACATCGAGGGGTAAAATTGCTACTCAAGAGAAAAGATTTCCTCCCAAGTGGGAGAAAAGTACAGGCTAAGATCATATCATTTTGTGCCACAGGGAAAGGATTTCTTGTCTCATCCTGTCTACCCTTCTTGAATGGCACTTTGAGCTGGAAGCTGCAAGCGACTGTAATGTCACCAGAACATCTTTAATCAGATCAGAAAGAGAACAGCAAAAAATGAAAATATTAGAACAGTTAAGGAGGATTAGCATGACAGGTTCAACTAATTCTTTGTTTCAATAAAACTGCTGATTATTCCTGTAAACACTTTACATCCAAAGTGATTTTTAACACAGTACCGTGGAATAGATTTTCCAAAGGGTTCTGATTTGGGGGATTTAGTCTCTTTCAACCAGTAGGTAAAACTGAATGTGACCTTTCAAACATTATTTTATATATACTTTCATGAGAAATACGGTTGACCTCTTGTACAACATTTTCCTTTGGATCAGTAGCCTTCAGAGGGACATGGGAAGGCAGCATAACTTCCAGGATTTAATTTATTAATACAGAGTGTATAATGGAGTATTTCTAAAACCACTGGATGTACCTAGCTCAACACAAATGCCTGGGTTTCTCCAGGGAACCACTGGACAAGTTCTCATTAGCGTTATCTGGAATTGCGTGCCTACGCACCAGGACAAAATTCAACCGAAGTTTCAGTAGGATGCAAAAAAATTTTGGGCATGGACCTTTCATGCATGCTAGTGTAAATCTGTTTAAATAAATAAATCTAAAAATGCCTCATTACCTGCTCACACTGATTTTAAATTCAGGGTAAGTCTAAATGGGTCAGAAGTCAGATGAGAAGCAATCCCAGAGAACTAATATAAAGTCAACGTGGCTTAGGCCAGAGTCAGACCTAATGCCAAGCATGTATGGCATCAGGCTGTGTCTAATTGAGAGGTATATATTGAGAGCAAAGAGTCATGTTTTTGCTACAGAATAGTAAAAATCACTTCTACATGTTTCTCCTAGGAGTGTTGTGACTGCCCTTTCTCCATTGCGGATTCCAGAAAGAGGCACTGACTTCTGTGGAATCCCTTCTTGTTTAAACAATTAAAAAAAAATAAACAAACCCCCTGATTTAAAAAAAATAAAATGTGAACAGTAAAGCAGATTGAGTTTCCAGGGCCAGGCTCACAGCAGGTGTTGATTGCCTTTGCCCCTTTCAAGTCAGCTGTGATTTATGCAACTCCCTGGGCTTTAACATTGTCTTGATTTACCTTGTTTTAAAAAAGGGCAGAATCCAAGCTTCGGTGGGATCTTACAATGTAGTCACTGCCCATGAGTCTGAACAAGCAATATGGATGGGATCCAGCTCACCTGGTCTGAGACTTGTGCAGGACAGCACTCTCAGTTGTCCTGTGTAGCTGTATCTCTTCATTATTTGAAATTCTTAAGGTCAAGGCTTCCAAAGATTTAATTGCCATGATTTCTCTCCTTTTAAAAATCTCTTTTAAAAGCCTCTGTTTTATCACTACAAATGCAGCAAATCAGAAAACATGAATGAGAGAATCCAGGAGAAAAACATTCTGGAAAGATTTTAAATATCTAAGTGAATATAAACTCACGGATCCATACTGCTTTAAAGGAGAGGCAATTCATTAACTGGGAAAAACATGCTCAACATTACATTTTGAAAACTCATCACAGAGATGATATCATTGCAAGATATACTTATTTAATATGCTTAATTATGCATTTTGTGGGTTTTTTTTCAGGCCACATTTAAAGGTTGGATGGATATTATGTATGCAGCAGTGGATTCACGAGAGGTAGGTCACTACAAGAAAATGAATCATTTCCTTTTCCATTGACTTTTGCAGCATGCATGATGTTTAACAACAAAAAAAATACACACAGGTTGCCAGTCCTTGTCTCACCCTGGTTGAGACGGTTGCAGACCTTCATTTTTTGCAGCTGCTAATGAAGCAATCACGATCCTGAGATTTAAACAAATGTAGCCCTCAGTCCTACACAACTGATTTATCTATTCGTACTGCAAAACTCCCAGCACAGAGAGGCACCTCCAGGGTGAGACTGAGTCTACCGAAAACCTAAACTGTCCTCTCTGTTTCTTCCACTCTCCCTGTTGAGTCCTGTATTTTCCAAGGATCTAACTTCTGCTAATAGAACCTCTTTAAAAGCACTGGAATAAATTACATTACCCTGTAACCATCATACTCAGCCCTCCCTGTATCTTCACCTTGAGCAAGTTTCTTCTCTGCAACCAGTAGCTCCACCCAAGAAGGGCTGGGGGGTCTCCTGGCACGGAAGGAGGCTGGTGTTAGCTTCCAGCTCTGGCTTGAGATGTGCTGGAGTTCTGGGTGCTGGGACTGCCCAGTTCTTACCTGCATCCTGTTCAGCTTTCAGGTTTCCTAAAAAGAAAAAGAAAAAAAAATATATTTCCCTTGCTACACCACATGTGGTTTGTTTATTTTTTTATGGAAGGACTTGTCTCCTTTCCCTCTTTTAATAGTATTAAAGGAACAAGATTACACTTACTGCTAATTTTTGAGGTAGCTATCTGATACTGGGAATTTGACAGCCTGAATTGAGTAACAGGGTGTCGAGCCCTAAATGGAGGAATAAGGCATGAAAAACCCTCGTGGCATCATAGAGGCAGAGAATTACCTTTGCATAACATAGCTCATGATGTTGATTTATTCTTGTACTACATGTACAAGTGTGTGTATCCTCCCTTCTGCTGAATGAAACGCGTGGGTTGCACATGAGAAAATACAGCATTTAGGGAAATGCAACCTTCTGGCATCTTGGTTAGATACCTGGAGCTGATGGGGCAAGCCTGAGCATTTTTGCCAAATGTAGTACATGTGATTTGAGGCTATCAGACTGTGTTGCTCAGTTCTTCAGCAAGAGATCTTATTCACTTCCACCCTTCATGAATGAAAAATTGTACTTCTAAATACAGTGTTTTTCAGTAGCATTTAATTAGACTTTTGCTTTTTATAAGTAACATTAGTTCATATAAGATTAAGGATAACCAGAAAATTGATTCTTTTCCCCTTCTGGGTTCAGACTGAGAACATTTTGTAGGATTATTCTGAAGTTGCACTTTCTGGAGCAGTGTGATCGCTATGATAGTGTTATGAAATGTAGCTGAAATGACCGTGGCATTGCAGATGCTAGTAGAATCATAGAATCATTTAGGTTGGAAAGATCTTTAAGATCATCAAGTCCAACCACAAACCTAACACTGCCAATTCCACCGCTAAACCACGTCCCTAAGTGCCACATCTACACATCTTTTAAATACCTCCAGGGATGGCAACTCAAACAGTTCCCCAGGCAGCCTGTTCTAATGCTTGACAACCCTTTCAGTGAGGAAATTTTTCCTAATATCCAAACTAAACCTCCCCTTGCACAAGATTGTCTCATCATTATCAAGCAAACACCTTCTAGACACAGTCCTTATTATTCTCTGAATTGCTATCCTTCCCCCTAGATCTTCATTAATTTATATTTGCTCGTTTGACCATATTCAAATATTTTAAAAATATTATTATTAATTTGCATATTAGAACAATTACACATAATAAGATAGTAAACTTCAGACACTGAGGAGTGCTGACTCTGCTAGTGGAAGTTACACTGGTTTTCCTGTTTCATAATCTTTATTGCCAATGGACAGTTTTCTTTTTAACTGCATTAATATTTTGATATGTGCAGAGATGGTGTCATTTTCACATTTTCCCTTTTCCCTTTGCAGTGTGAGGAGCAGCCTGAATGGGAATGTAATTTGTACATGTACCTGTACTTTGTGATTTTCATCATCTTCGGGTCTTTCTTCACATTGAACCTCTTCATTGGTGTCATCATCGACAATTTTAACCAACAAAAGAAAAAGATAAGTAGTGCATATGCTACACATCACCTTGTGATTGCTGGAGAGACCAGGGCAAGGGATAGATTTAAAAGCAGTGCCTTTGCCACATTAGCCTGACAGAACAGCCGCAGAAAACACTTTTACAAAAGCACAGTTTTAGCAGCCCCCAATGTCCCCATAGGATGAGCATCCTGAAAATACAGGCTGGGGAATTATATTCCCCACAGAAAGCAGTGAAGCAGGTCCATGCAGATGGGATCTCTGGCACAAACTATGCCACAGGGGTACAGACCACCCTGGTGTCCTCCATGCCCAAACATCACTTTCACTCAGAGCAGTGCAACCTGTTCTCCTCGACCCATCACCTCCCTCCCCAAGGTCAAGCCAGGGTCAGGGAGGAGCAGCCTGGCCTGAGTGCTGTGTTTCTCACTGCTTTGTAGGGTCTAAACAAAGGGCTGACTCTTTTATTTTCTCCTTCCACCCTGGACGTACCTCAAGGGCAGACAAGAATCTGAGACTTGTTCCTCCTTGGTTGCCTGCACTGCTCTGTGTCTCCTGCCCTTTGCCTCCATGCGATAAGCAGCTCCTTGCACTGCATCTCATCAAGCCCTTCTTAGATATTTTGACAAAAGCTACATGAAAAGGGAAATAAGAAAATAGAAGGAGATGCAGCCCTGAACTGTGGATGGGGGTAGTGGAGCTTTTCTCATCAAAAGTAATAGCTTTGTTCTCACCCTATACTTAGGTGGCCAGGACATCTTTATGACAGAAGAACAGAAAAAATATTATAATGCAATGAAAAAGCTGGGATCTAAGAAACCTCAAAAGCCAATCCCAAGGCCACTGGTAAGGATGGCATAATTCAGTTGAACTTTGTGTGGTAACTGAATATTTATTTAATAAAATAAATGCAATTCAACTTCTCAGTGTAGGAAGGTTGATCACTCCCAGATGAAAGCCACTTAGTATTTAAATGTTTTGATTTTGGACAGTATTTGCAAGTCCAGTGACCTGTGGTACAAAATTCCCACCGTTCTGCAATGTTGACTAAAAGTCCAATTTACATATGCATTTACATAAGCCAGTGGCCACATGCCTGTATTGAATGAATTCATGGCCCCAGTCCAGGGTCTTTTTCCAGTAGTTTCAAGAAGCATTAGGAGTAAATGGGTTTGAAAACTATCTTACAACCATTCGTTGTCATCTTTAAGTTCATGAAGTTCCAATCAGAAGCAGTATATTGTCTATTTTCTTCTACTTTCTGATCAGTCAGGAGACAATGATGTCATCTTTTTGACATGGTTCAAATTTCCTAACTAAATCTTCTCCTTTCCTCCAGAACAAATACCAAGGTTTTATTTTTGATGTTGTCTCAAAACAAGCCTTTGATGTCTCTATCATGATTCTCATCTGCCTTAACATGGTTACCATGATGGTGGAAACAGATGACCAAAGTCAAGAAAAAGTGAACATCCTCCATAAAATCAACATGCTTTTTGTTGCCATCTTCACTGGGGAGTGCATTATCAAAATGCTGGCTTTGCGACACTACTACTTCACCAATGGCTGGAACATATTTGACTTTGTCGTCGTGATTCTGTCTATCGTAGGTAGGTGAACCTGGATTTTCACCCAAACTCCAAAGTTAAAAAGGCAGACATGAAATTAATTAGATAAAGTTAAAGGCTTTGTGCAATAATATACACTTTCAACTCAGAAAATTGAATCCTAAGCATATTTTTTAATATGTAATCATAATATAATATAATACTACTGAACAGTAACTTGTGTGATCAGCAAAATGTTGTGGTTTATCATACCACAGTATTGGTTTTAATATACACTTAATGGTTCATGGTGATAAAATATGGTCCAGAACTGGCCCCATACACTTAGCCCTGGTTCTGCATAACAGCCAAAGACAGAGAAGTAAAAAAGCCACATGAAAAGGGTAGATGTGAATTGCTATTGTTTTACTATTTCCTTTTTATTACAACAGTATGAAATAGTCCTTCAGGGCAGGTTTGGACAGGTGCAGTGAGTCTGGCTGTTCTCAGCCCTGTTGTCACTAGAGCTCCACACGCTCATAGATCCAAGGGATGAAACAGAAAGTCACGATTTTATTGTTAATTTGTGCCTTTTGCTGTTCTGCAGCCCCAGCCAGAGGTCCTATGTTAGGTGCTACAGAAGTGCAGGTCAAATGTGAATCTGAAATCCTGCTAAAAGAGTTTTCATTGAAGTTGGAAATAAAGTAGCAACTGGAAGATGATCAACTGATCCAGTGAGCAGAAGGAACTCAGAAATTCAGCTCTTCCAAAAAAAAGTTTGCATTTTGAAGGAGGGAATAAGTGAATGAAAAAGTGTCATGTTAGGAAAACAGAGCCATCTTCTCATTGACTGATGCTCCTGTTGCTCTAAACTGTCTCTGGTGGACTGGAGAACCCACAAGATCCCAATGCAGGAGATCTCTGGTGCCCAGAGAGCAGTCTGTGCTTTGGGGGTCTTGGACCACCTGATTTCACGGGTTTGGGTCACCCAGGGAACAGCTGTCATCAGAGCCTTCATGCTGGATGCTCTGGATATGCCCATAGCAGCCAGTTAACCGGAGCAGTCAAGTTGCTCATAGTACTGCCCCATGATCAACCAGGTCATTCCAGTGTCAGAGGACTTGGGCCATGCCAGTGAGCCCTCTGCCAGGCTGGGCTGGGACACATGAGCTCAGCACGGCTCAGTGCAGCCAGGCACTGTTGGCATCAGACAATCTGGACCAAGCTGCTGTGTTTCTGCAGGAAATGTTTAGCTAAAGGGATGCAAGCTCATTTCCTTGCTAGTACGATCTTAGCCCTTAGTTCCCTCCCAGCCTATCAGGGAAACTGGAAGAATTAATAAGCAAACAACCAAACAAGTTGATTTCCAGTAGAAACCTGCACTGTTCTGGTGGTGGCTCAGAAAACAGGCCCAGCACACCAGCGTTTCAGTCAGCTGACTCGCTAACAGTTTACAGACAAAAATATTGTTGTATCAGAGAAATTCTGACCAGCTTCACTCAGGATAAATTTCTCAGGTGGGCCATGGCCAAAAAGCTGCAGACATCTGTGTCCTATCTGAGTTGATCCTGGTTTCTCATTCCCAATAGACAAGCTTTCCCTTAATAAAACTGCCGCTACCATTGACACCTTTGCTCATAGACTCAACAAAGTTTGCATGTATTAAATGGGCATGAAAACACCAAAGACAATGCCATTCCCTTTATCGTGGGTCTTCCAATCTGGGGAACTGTTCATTGATTTTGTCCATAATCCTGACTGATTACTTTAAAGGGAAGCCTGGGATTATTTCCCATGTACTAACTCGCTGTTTGTCTCTTTTCTTTTCAAGGCACCGTACTTTCTGACATCATCCAGAAATACTTCTTCTCTCCCACACTCTTCAGAGTCATTCGCTTGGCTCGGATTGGCCGGATCCTAAGACTCATCCGGGGAGCCAAAGGAATTCGAACTCTCCTGTTTGCCTTAATGATGTCTCTACCTGCTCTGTTCAACATTGGCCTCTTGCTTTTTCTGGTCATGTTCATTTACGCCATTTTTGGCATGGCTAACTTTGCCTATGTTAAGAAGGAGCATGGGATTGATGACATGTTCAACTTCCAAACCTTTGCTAACAGCATGCTCTGTCTCTTCCAAATCACAACGTCAGCTGGCTGGGATGGTCTTCTCAACCCTATTTTAAACACTGGACCACCGTATTGCGACCCAAACCTTCCAAATGCAAATGGTTCAAAGGGAGACTGTGGAAGCCCTGCCGTAGGGATTTTATTCTTTGTTACTTATATCATTATATCATTTCTCATTGTTGTAAACATGTATATAGCCATTATTTTAGAGAACTTCAGTGTAGCCACTGAGGAAAGTACAGAGCCTCTAAGTGAGGATGATTTTGATATGTTCTATGAAATCTGGGAGAAGTTTGACCCTGAAGCCACTCAGTTTATTGAGTATTCTGCACTTTCAGACTTTGCAGACGCGCTGTCAGAACCTTTGCGCATAGCGAAACCAAACAAAATCAAACTCATAGCAATGGATCTGCCCATGGTCAGTGGAGATAGGATCCATTGCTTGGATATTTTGTTTGCTTTTACAAAAAGGGTGCTAGGAGAATCTGGAGAGATGGATGCCCTTAAAATACAGATGGAAGAAAAGTTCATGGCAGCAAATCCATCTAAAATCTCTTATGAACCAATTACAACAACTCTCAGGCGGAAACAAGAAGAGGTCTCCGCCATCATCATCCAGCGGGCCTACAGGAGACACTTGTTTCGGCGCTCCATGAAGCAAGCATCTTACCTGTACCGGCACAGAACTTTTGATGGCAGCATCCTCGAGGATGATGCACCCGAGAAGGAGGGTCTTATTGCGCTCATGATGAACGAAAACTACGGCAGGCCAATAGATAAATCAGAAACTCTGTCCTCCACATCTTTCCCTCCATCCTACGACAGTGTCACCAGAGGTACGAGTGATAATCTCCAGCTGAAGATGACAGACTCAAGCAAAAGCGATGAGGCTATAGATTGTCTTCTCTCACCGGACAAGGATAAAGAATCAATTGTTTAAATGTTTGTTTAGAATGCTTTAAAATATTGTTTACAGAATGTAATGCTGTAACTACACAATGATTGAAGCAGCCTTCTTATTAAAAATTAGTTGCAAAAGAAATAATGGAGTTTTTACCCTTAACTACAGGAGTCTAATAAGACATATAACCTTTGACCCTGCTCTTTTTGACTTGGCTCAATATTTATATTTATATATGCACAGGAAGAATCTTTGCAGGGTCATAGCTGTTATATCAATGGTGTGAATAAGAATATGCTAGACTGTAAAACAGTAAACACAGTGTATATCTATCCACAGATAAAGCCTGGCTGTATACATTCATTTAAGGTCTTACTCATATTAGTGTGTTTACTTATGGCGATGTATGACCTTGCATTCTAAAAAAGAAAAAAAAAATATCACAGCTGCTGTAGCAAAATGTAACACTTACTGTATATGTTGTGAATGGTCTTTCATAAATTTATTATATTTGATATTTTTTTACTTAAAAAAAAATGTCTCTTTTTTCCATGGAGATTAATGATCCTTACACTCTTCATGATGAACTCTGAGTCAAGGTAATAGGAACTTGCGGGATCCCCATCTTTGAAGAGGAAAGCTGTTGCAAAGTAAACTATCAAATTAGCAACATTTTAACTGTTTCTATATGCTAAGCCCTCCCTCTTGGGACTTGCAACTGCTCATCAGCAGAAATACAAAAAAACAGAGAAGGAAATTATGTCAAAATAATGAGAGAAATGGCTTGTTCTATCCTTCAGGAAACTAGACAGTAATGGATTCTGTTTGTAAAACTGTTAATAAAAGCACTAATTTTTTAGTATGTTTCAAGAATCTGCTTTGAATACCGCAATCAAACTCGCCATAAAAGTAGTGCATCACATTTGTGTGTAGTGCTCCAAAGCACCATCTACGCTGGCAAAGTTTCTGTTAAGGTGGTGGGATAGGTTATGTTTTCCTCAGGAGCACTGAGCTAAGCAGCCTTATTGGAAACTCCATGCATCAACATTACTCCAAAACCTCTATTACTACTACTATGAATAAAAACAATGCCAATTGGACCATGCAGAATGGCTGCAACAGTGTGATCAGAAAGGTGGGAGGGGAATTGCCTCTGGATCTGCATGTAAATTTTGAGGTTTTGAATCCTTTCTACTCAGTGTCCATCTTTCATTTTCTCAGATGGTACAGTTGGATTACTGGGGAAGGACAAGAAATACAGGAACCAATAAAAAGAATCTACTAGAAAATAGATATATCCTCATTCCTGTAGGCAAAGTAATATTTACAGTTGATGTGTCCATCAGCTTCAGGCCAAAGAAATGACAATGGGGTTAAAGGTGGATGTGTGGCTGTAGAAAAGTATTAGAGGCTTTACATGCTAACATAGATTATTGTTTATTATTAAACTTTCATCCTCGATAGAATGTGAGAAAGTATTTATGGAATATAGAGACAAGTCCATCATTACAGTCAAGTTCTTTCATTTTCACCTTCAGACTGATTGTACTTGGGTTTGGTTGGACTTCATGGAAAATCTTGAGATTTCTGTAATGAGCCATTGCACTTTAAGGAAGAGTAATTGTGCGCTTCACCTTGGAGAAGCAAAGATATCAAGAATGTATTTAAGGTGTATTGTCATTGACATTTAGTTACATCCCAGGTTGTAAAGGAGACAAAATCCACAAGGGGTTGGCAACAAGAATTAAAGCGACATGTTACAGTCAAGTTTATCTATGGCCATTTTTATCTGTCCTCTAAACAAGTCAGAATATGTAAAGACAACATGTCAAAAGGATGACGATGTATCTGTGTAAATAATATATATTCTCTCCATTCATTGAGAGGTGTCTCAGGCATTCACTTGAGAGTGGTCTATTGATTTATTCAGAGGATTTGCCATCAGGATTCCTGGGGTCTATTCCTGATTCTTACTACATGATTTTTAGGCAAATAATTTAACCTATCTGTGCCTCAGTTTACCCATCTGTAAAATGGGGATAATAATACTTACCTACCTCACAGGGGTGTTGTAAGACTTTCTGGTTGCAAAGTGCTATAAGGGAATGAAACGTACTATATAAGTATTATTATAATCATGCTCTCTTGCCCTTTTAACCACATGTCTATGGTGTATAACACAGGGCTGTTCCTCTGGGCATTTTGTTGCCTTTAAATCTTGTATGTAATTAGATTCTAACTTAAGGGAACTACTCTTCGTTCCTTAAAATGAAAACACTCTTTATTCTTTCCTCCCTCCCTACCCCTAACCCCCCCAAAAAACCAAAATTGCTCAAGGCTTCTCAAATTAGGGAAACTTTATACAGATTCCCTGTGTATTTATGCTGTAATGTTATTCTAACTGTACATATCACCCAGAAAGAGTATGCGATTTTTATATTTATATGCATATATATATATATACACACATACGTATATCTATACATATATATGTATCTTGTGAGTTTATAGAGTGGCTGACACTCAGAGGACACGACTTACTGATTAAAATGTTTTCTTCTCAATGGGATTTATTGATCATTAGCAACAAGCTGCTGCCTATAATGAAACCATTTAATTAGAAAATAGTACATTCATTACTTGCTGAACAAGCATTTATTGGCTGACAACTGGTAAAATTATTTTTCTTTCAAAGCTTCAGAATAAAAAAAGTGGGGAAAAATACTAAGAAAAAGGAGCATATCTTACGTGATTTTTTTTCACGTACTATATAAACTGTTCAAAACCCAAGGAAAAAGCCAGTCTGCACTCAGCAGTGCGGTGTTGGTCATGCTGTTTTAAAAATATTTTAATTATTTGCAACTTGTATTAGAAAATATTCAACTGATATTCTTATTAAGAGTCAGGCCCAGTAATGAACAGGATGTAATGGGATGATTAGCTGGTCACTGATTATATTAGAGAAGAGCTCTTCCTCTGGTCATTTCACCCTTGCGTTGAACATTTTATTCTCATTGCTGTGAGACCCTACAGTACTGATGCAATTACAAATGGTTCTGTCTTCTACCCAAAACCTGTAAAAAAAAATCATAATGCAAAAAAATCTGAAAGAGGGTCTTAACTATAGATGTTTACAGTGCAACTTTCTAAAACAGAATTGTAAATTACTTTCAAAACCTTTGTAACTGGAAGGTTGGTTTTCTATTGTTTTGTGGCACATTTCTTTAGAGCTGAAGAGGGAATGGTATCTTTGTATGGTATGCAAAACTCCCCTCAAAAACTTCAAATAACCTCACCTGCAGATCTTTCTTAATGGAGATGCCGATCCGAATCTAGCAATCATACAACCTCCCGGTGCAGTGATTTAGTTAAAGACATTAACTCAATAGTTGGCCCACACTGTCTATAAGCATGGTGAGTGCTACCATTTTTTCTGTTGATTTCTTCAATAAAGGCTACCACATGAATCACTCAAGCTATGAAAAGAGCAAGGAAAATATCAGCCAATATCATAGGACATATTAAGCTGTTTGTACCTGGAAAAATTCAAGTTTATTATGTTTCTTTATTAAATAAATAAGGATAACAAATATTTCCTGTGCCTTTTTTTTGTTGTTGTTATTTTATCAAAATTTATGTTATTATTTCTCTGGATCTTTTTCAGCACGTTTGGGAAATGCATGGTGACATTTGTCTGAAGGCTTGTCAATGAAAACTCCTCCAGCTCATCTTGCATTGTAAGGCTAACTACAGGGCATTAAAGGCTTGAGCCAAAGCTTGTTGAAATCAATGGAGAATTTCTGGGTACTTCAGATGAATTTGAAACACACCCAAAAGCTTCTCTTCAAAGAGAGTAATTTATAGGATGAGGCCAGCATTGATATTTCAACCCATCCTGCCCAGTAGAATTAGCTGGAGGAGGAAGGGTTTTACTGGAAACATGGGATCCCACCTAGAGATTAAAAAAAATATATAAATAAGATTTTCTTAATGGTAATATGGATGTCTTTCCAGTTTAATTATGCTGATTTGCATTTTGGTTATTATTGTGTCAGTTATATGTAACAATTTGTACTAAAAAAAGAGTGATATCCTTCCCAACGCATGCAAGCCTTAATCCTGGAAGGAGATTCAGAGGGGACACAGACAACCCTTGGCTGTTATCAGCATTGATTGAATCAGCCTTATCTTCACGCAGGCTAGCACCAATTTGGTTACTCTGTTTCAGTGCTCTAATTTCTATTTAAATGTGGCAGGTTCCTAATCATATTAAAACAGAACAAAATTGAGGTGGATTAAGCTGCAATGAAAAAGTCCATTCAGTCCTTTGAATTAGCTTAATAAAATCACTTTATAATCATGTTTTACATTAACCTGGGGCAATCTTACTTGTGGAAAAGACTTTTTTTTTAAATAAACATTTGCTAAAATGTGTCATTTAATAATATGACTTCTCAGTAATTGCGTGTATAGAATAAGTCTGTCTGAAAAATTTTCAGCAAGAAATTTTTGGTTGGAAGGAACAGTTTGCTGAAATGAGAACACTCTATGGAGACATGTCAGGTTAGTTAAGGAAATTCCTGGTTAGAATTTGTGGTCAAAATTTCCATGGGTAGGAAATTGAGGGTCATAATCCCTACTATGAGAATTTCCATGCCTGGATTTTTACCAGAACTGCCTAACTCCTCTACATGTGTTCCCATCACTGTGCTAGGGGCTGCTTTGGGTTACATGACTCTCCTTATTTTCAACCTTATTTTCAGATCTTGGGGGAGTTTCTAAAGGCTTTCAGATTTTCCATTTTTCAGGATGAAATTTGTAAAAAATTTTGCCAAAGGGTTTTCTTGTTTTCCAGCCCTAGCAAGGAATCTGGAGGACTGGCTTCTCAGTAAATGTTAGTTTTTATAGTTGTTTGGTTTTTTTTTTTAAATCAGCCAAATTAGTTTGATTTTACAAACCTGCAGATCTATTAAATCAAACCTGTGTGAATCTGTGAGATCGGAGTCAGGGCCTGCAATTTCCAGATTCACCTTGAGATCCTTTAGTGGTTTCGGTTCCTTCTTACTTTTGATGCAGATTGTCTTACTAAATACCAGGATCATTTTGGAAACAAGTCTGCATTAAGACAGACAGTTAACAGCAGCACAGGCAAACTTAGGCAGTTTTCTTAGAAAAAGCCACACATTAGCGGCCTGCTTTAGATTTAAAGAGAATGTTTATAATCTTCAAAAGTTGCTCTAGGAAGAGATGAAATAAAAAATAAATGCTTTGTAGTGCAGAGCCTCTGCTGGGCTCCAGTATTAAAGGACACCTATGTAGGATGGTAGTAGATGTTGTGTTTCTGACAACAGCAATGTATTTTTCTGCTCTGTGCTGGGGTGCTGAGACAAGAGCAGAACTAGATTTAAAACAAGAGAAAAAAGAATACCAAACGCCTGCGAAACGGCTGCTTCTTCATGTCAATTCTCCCAGCGAGCTGTGAAAGACTGGCCCTGCCGGGTGAAGAACAAACATGGAAATCCTTCTGAGTGTTTACATATTACAAAGAAATAGCAGCCGTGTCAAAGGGAAAGCATGTGAAAGCAAATAGTCTAAGGGGAATAGCTATTGGCAGCGAGCAAAAAAATGCTTCGGAGTCAAACGTCACCGATAACCCCACGAGGGCTGGAGGTGTTGGGCTGCAGTGTGGGGATGGGTTTGTCAGCACCTCTGCCTGAGCTATTTTAGCCAGCTGACAAACAGGACTCTGAGCAGCTCCTGGCCCACATGCTTTTGCTGCGGCAAAGTTTCTGAGACCACTGTTGCGGTTGTTGTCCCTGGAGTCTCATTGGTTTACGTTGGGTAGTGAGTCCCTGCCAGGCCAGGGCATCAGGGGGGTCTTTTTTCACCTAGAAAATAACTCTATTGAATACTGCACCATCACAGAAACTATGATCCAGTGCTCAAACATCACCAGAGGGGCTTCAAAAGTGAGATTTTATTTCAAAATTAATGTCTCGGGATTATTTATTGTTATTGTTGTTATTGTTGTTATTGTTATTATTATTTTATTTCCCCAAAACTTCAAGCGTATGTCCTGGTGATATTTTCAAGCTTTTTGTTTTTCTAACAACTACGTTAGGAAAAAACCCGGGGCTTTAAGAGAAGAGGACCAAAAACTGAGACAGGATAAAACCATGCAAAGTGGTCCTAAAAGGAGTTAAAATGCTGTTCTTTGCTAAAAAGTAACTCGAACTATGTACCCATACTTTAAAACATCTGTGTTTTCTGTGAAATCCCAGTTACTCTAAAGCCAAAGCGAATTTAGCAATTGCCCTTGGGGTGCCAGGTTTCCAACCCTTTTTTTCATATAGACTGTCCCAGTTGCTCATATTTGTCTTAACTTTTAATCTTCCCAAACCTGCAGACCAAGCAGAAATAAAATAATTTTCATTTTTTAGCTCAGGGACAAGCTGTGCAGGTGAATTTCTACAGAGGATACAAACCTGGAGTCATGGGGCCAAATGCAACATAGGACAACTCAACCCTTGGTGACACCTTGGAGTGTAAAGGAATTTTTGGCTCTTTTGAGGACCAGCTAAGTCCTACTAGGAGGTAACCAGAAGCATGGTTTGTCTTGGTGATGTCTGAGGAGAAAAGCTCACTGCATCATGCAGGGCTGGCTTTTTAGCAAGTATTTGTGCAACTGCAGCCCAGGCACAAGGAAAAGTTGACCCTGAGCCCAAAGCTGTCTCCCTTATACAGGCCTTTTTCCAGACAAAAACACATGCTTACTGCAGATCTGTTAACACCCTTTCTTTGCAGGATCTGCAGACCTGCGTGACTGCAGGTGCTGCTCTGAATCTGCTCCCAGCAGACATGGAAATGCTGGAGGCTGAGCTAAAGAGCTTCAGGTTACGCAAAGCTGTGACAAGTGCTTCAGCAGTGCTGGGCTGAGGTGCTGCAGATGTGCACACTTTGGGCCTGAGAGCAGGTACTCTCCCAAGAAGCCCTACACCCTCCTACACATCCCCATGCCTGCTCTGCACCTTTGTATCATGGTGGATATTCTCCATCCTGCAGTTTGCGCCTGAGTAGGGTAAGGTCTGCAGAGAGAGATAAATCCCTAGTGCACTTCTTGGGTGGCTTTCCTTCACAGACTGGTGCAAAGAGCTGCATTTTCTCACAGCAAAGCATGGCAATGCTTGGAAGACACACCTACTATTTCTGAAAGGTGTTTTGTTGATTGTGAAGGAATTCAATATTCTTTTTTTTACTGAGTTGAAGACTGCAAACCGCAACTTGCAGGCACAGCCATGTTAAACCTTAAAGAGGAGTGGACATCAATTCCACCTGTGCTTGCCTTACCCCAGAGGCCAAGCAAAGCAGAAAAAGAGCTAGGCAGCTTTAAACAAGCTCCTTTCTCTTATTATGGGAGAAGGGACTGAAGGGATACTCTCAGGCTTAGCTGTGTTTGTTGTGGGGTCTGGAGCTGCTGTGAGGTTTTCTGGAAAGACTTTGGGGAAAGCAGAAGAGAAGAAGGTCCTCCTGAGCCTGTGACAAAGTGGGGGGCTGAGGTTTGAAGGTGGGTTGCTCTGGATGTTGCAGGAGGAGGTTTGTAGCTGTGACAAGTGCTTCAGCAGTGCTGTGCTGATGTGCTGCAGATGTGCAGGGTCTTCTCTAAAGCTTGCGGTTGATATGGAGTGAAGATAGCTGTTTCCCTTGTGTGGTAGGAGAAGGGAGCCCCTTACCCAGAAGGGGAAGATTGATGGTGGTATCAGCCCTCAAAGGAGGCTCTGAGGTCCTGTCTGGCTTTCCATGGAGACAAGCTATGAGCTCACAGGGTCCATGTGCATCTGCCTGTGTCTCTCCCCCTGGCCTGTTTCAGTCTGGTTTGATGGAGGGGTGGGAGTGTCAAAAATAAGTGAATTCCTACAAGTTTTGTGAAAATAGAGCAGCTGGGGAGATATCCACTGTGAGGCTTCAGCAAGCAGGAAAGGTTGTAAAAAGAGCTCAGGTCTTAAGAAAAGATAAAACATTTTCATACAGAGGGCAGACCTTGTAAATGCCTCCATTTGTAAGGGGAACAATTAATTTGCACTTGCTTTAGCACCAAGGACCATCAATTCCATGGCATGAAGCACAGGAAAACAGATGTTGTTAGTTCTGGTGCCTCGATATTTGTTTGGATTGCCTTCACTGTTGAATGGGAAGATGCTTGAGACAGAAGCTGTTGTACTTTTTGTTTTCTGTGATGATCTGGGAGGATGGCTATGCACCTTAGAAGTAAGAACAGCCCTGTACCTCTCTCCTCTCTTCCTCTCTCTGTGAAGTACTTCTCATCAAAAGTTTGAGGAGTTGAGAAAATATAGGGAGAAGCAAGGTGGGGGGTAGGAGTATAAAAGTACCTCGATTTGCTTTGGTACGAGCAGTTATTGAATAGCGTAGTGGGTGGGTGAGGGGGTAAGCTCAGTGGTGATGACATTGGCATAAATCACTTGCAATAGGCAACGCTCATCTCAGTACCATCAGCAGTGATGCAGACTTGTAAGCAGCTCAGGGTTGTGTGCAGTGCCTCGACGGATGCCTCCATGTGTGTGCAACACAGATAACTGCTTATCTGCATGGCTGATGCTCCAGTATTCATTTATCCCTATAGAAATGTTGCACGGTTTAGCTGGGCAGGCTCTCCAGCCCCAGGGTTTCCCTGCACAAAAGGCTGCCCTGACTATCCTCTCCAGGCAGCGGGGAGGTGCAGAGGGCAGCAATCTGGATGTGCTCCTGCATGTGGGGCCCCAGCGGTTGGATTCACCTCCCAGAAAGTGTATCACAAAGCACTGTGATACAGTAAGTCAAAAGAGAAGATGAAGTGGGCTAGAAAATATGCCCACTGGAAATAAGATCCGCCTTCATTATTTTGTTTTTAAAACTCCGGGCTGTGTTGGGGGACTTGGATTCAAGTCCTCTTTCTCCTCATTGTCAGATGAAAGCCCCTCTGAAACCCTGTAATATTAAACTCCAGTGCTGCTACTCCTGTTAGCAGTTATAAGCCAAGCTGTTTCTCTCCTTTCCATGTAACAGGGCACACTGCACTGCTGGATGTTGGTATAGGATAAGAAAGAAAAAATGCAGTTAAAATGCCCTGTTTTAATACCTGTTTTTTTGCCATTCATGCCATGATGAAATTTCTTTTGCCAGGAGTGTGTGCCTGGCAAAAAGCACCTCCTTGCAATAGTATTTGCAATAGAACTGGGCTAAATGAGTGATCCCACTTTATCCACTGAGAACACAACAGAGGCCAGCAGAAAAACCACCTAACTTCTCACAGATGGAGGCTTGCTAAGCTCCAGGGAGGTCTTCCTCATTTTACTGCAAGCTTTTAGTGGTTAACCAGAAAGGGAAATGCCCAGCTGGGTAAAGTCAGATTTCTGATCCCATTTTGAACCTGACGTTGGGCTGCCATAGTGCAGTCAAAGATAAGTTGTCCCCAGTGAAAACAGGAGTGCATGGTGCAAGGGGAAGCTGGTCAAGTGTCCAAAGGTCAGGTGGGACCACCAAGGATAAAGCCCCTGTTTGTCACCCTGCTGTTGACCTATGCTCTTGCACCATGAGAAGGTCTTGCACTTCACGTATGGTATGTGTACTCTGGGAACCGTAATCCACAAAGGCTGCAGAGCTTATTTTTGGGTAGGGTCTCAAGGACTTAACAGCTTCAGGGGCCAGAGTGTGAGCCTGCTACCCAGCAGCTACGATCTCCTCACACCTCAGCCTCCCTGAGAAGAGTGGGAAGATCAGCCTGAAGATTAGTCAGCCTTCACATTCTTGGAGTGTTTGGCATAGAAACACTCCTGGACACTGACAGGGGGAAAGTGAAGAGCTACCCAGGCTCCCAAAGGTGGTAAACGTGGCCCCTGTCCAAATCTAACAGGGGTAGTAGGGCTGTTGCTTTATAAGATTGTACATGACATGGGGAGTGGGGAGTGACTTGCTGTCTTACACCTCTCAAGTTAGTTCAGTGTTGCAATATGTATTGGGAAGGGTGGACAAAGCACACCCCTTCATCCTTGAAGTGAGCCATCCTCCTTAGTTTCCTCTGAAAGTAATTTAGTTCACATGCTCAGAACTGGTGAGGAGGATTTTTGGTAAAACCATATCATCGCCTCCATGACAGAAATCACGGCATGTCTTCCTTAGAGATCTGTCCTGGAGCAAACTCCAAATAAAGTTAAAGGGAGCTACCCAGAGTAAAGGATGAGACAAAACATGATCCTGTAGGAATCTTTTTATCTGATTATGTTTGCAATTAGCAATCTGAGCTTTTGTAATCCTCTCCATTCTTGGTGTAGGTAGTTCATGGTTGCAAGTATCACAGTTCTGGTCTCAGAGCTGTGTCCAAATCCCTGAGGCCTGAAGCTTAAGGTCGCTACCCAGCTCTAATTTGAGAGCTTTGACTCTCACACCAGCTGACTATGTGGATTAAATGCATGTAAATACCTTCATAGCGACTGGCAAAACATGCTCATGGTGCTATCCTAAATTGGGATGCTCTCTCTCCAGGGATGTCAGTTTGATGTTATCACCTACTCAGCAAATAAATCCCTTTATTGAAGGAGGGAGACCTCATGCTCTCCAGTCAGGTCCAGAAACAGCTTCTTTACCCTCTAAGTCTGCTTTCTACTCTGCTTTGCCATCACTAAAGTTGGTTTTCTAACCACCGTGATGCAAAGATGCTGTTATTAAAGCTTTGATATAATCTCTATTTCAGCTCAGCTTGCTGTGAGTCACTCTGATGTTTGCACCTTGGTGCTCTGTCTTACTGGTCTATGAAAGAGTCAGGATGAGAGTTTCCATTCCAAACACTCATCTCCCTCCCAAGCTAATGGGGTCAGACAGGTCTGCCTGCAAGACGCAGATTTGCTTAAGGGCATCATGTCACTGACAAAAGCCATGAGAAGGTAGGTGGTCCCTTCAATATGAATCAAAAGTTCCTTGGCTTACAGCACTTGCTATACAACTGTGCACAAGGCAATGCTTCACATCCAACCATGAGACACACTTCGTTCCCCCACGTCCAAAATGGTCAAGATTTCCTACACTGGTTCCAAGTGCTAGTTTTCTGCTGATTTCCTTGTTTGTAAGGTTATACACTAATTTTTGAGTATCGATTTTTTTAAGGTTTTTTTTTTGTTTTAGTTTGGCTGTAGGATTTAGGTGAACACAATGAAAACATGCTCCCTGTTAACCTCAGACATAAGTAGTTTTCGAGCAGTGAGCCAGGAAGGTCTGTTTACCTGCATGGACCACATCTTGGACTGCGTTTCTGACTCATACAGGTTACACCCACACTGGTAACCAAAATGAGTCACAGGTTGTTCTTCTTGCCCAGAGGCTAAATAGGATGGCAGGGCTAAACCCTGATCTCCCTGAGCAGGGTCTTGCCTTTCAACCTGCTTAGCTTTAGCAGTCCTCAGCCAATCTAAACCCTGAAAAACATGTTTGGGAGATGCACATTGACTAGAGCAGAACAGTCCCAGGGATCATTCACTGGTCACCTATCATGGCTTGCTGCTAGACCAGCCTCCACCAAAGCTTCAAGACTTTCCAAGAGGGGAGACAGCTTCTGGGAAAAGAAATGTAGGTAGAACGGGCAGCTGATGACAGGAGACAAGCAATGAGAAATGGGAAGGAGTGTGAGGATACAGGGGGATTAAATATGTGTGACATGGGGACAGCACCAAGCTGCTATCACTACCAGAAAGCACACAGGGAGCAAGTGGTGCAGTGCTCAGAGCAATTTTGTAGTCCAGATGATAGTGTGCCAGCACCGAGGTCTGTGCCGGGCCATGTCTCATTTAGTGGTACCGGAATAATCACTTTGACAAAGGGCTCCCACACCTGGGGAGCACCCGGGAAGTTCCCTAGATAGGCTGCTTCTCCATCTGTTCAGTCCTGACAAGAAACCTAGCTGATTTGTCAAGTTACCAAAAAGTGTGGTATATTCTTGTTCGAGAGTTCTCCTTGGTAGGCTCCTAGGAATTAAGGACTTTGGGGAATGTTTGTCTAATGATTATTTTTTTCCCCACAAATCTAACCAATCTCATTATATTGTAAAAAATAAAAACAGAAAAGCAAAGCTCTGCATGTGTGTGTGTGTATGCATGAAAATACACAGCTGCAGGAGGAATTTCTGTGAGCGATTTACCTGGAGAGGACTCCACATCTCCATCCTGGGCTGCTGAGGATATTTGTCTGAGCCAAAACAGACTCTTCATTTTTAGAGGATGGAGAAGGTAGGCTATTTTATACTTTAAAAATGAGTGCAATACTAATGAAGCCAAAACCACAGAAGGGCTCAATTACACTTGCATTACAAAGTGACCACAAAATCTAATATTGGTGGAGTTCAAATGCCTGCTGTCTTACAAGAAGATGACCACAAGGAATGCAAAGCACGATCTGGTTACTACTGTCGCCACTCCTGGGGAGAAAACCTGCTGGGCTAGAAACCTGCCCCAAGCAGCTGGTGACCCAAGATGTAAGTGTGGTTTGCTGCTGTTATTGTTGCTTCCTGCTTGCTAAATCTCTTTCCTTTTTGTTTATAGGGTATCACGGAGCGAGGCAGGAGACTTCTTGTGCTAGAGACAACTCATCTTGCTAGTGACGGCAACATCATCAAAGGACCCAAGGCCAGAGTGAGATAAATGCATCTGACTCAGCAGTAAATCAGCTTTCCTCCTCTCCCCGCGTGCAGCATGACTACTGTTGATCCATAAAGGATGCTCTGGGCATCTCTCGTAACAGCAGCTGTCCCTCTGTTCAGAGCAAAGAGGCATCTAAGAAATCTTGGTATGTCTCCTGCCACACTCAGCAGGAAAATTCAAACAGCACTGCAGGCTAAAAGTGATCTTGCAGCAGGGCCAAAAGGTTCAAGACCCAGTCGTCCTTGTCATAGCACATTAAAAATGGGTAATCATTCAGCTGTGCACAAGCAAAGGCTTTTATGTAGAGCAAATGTAATCTTCTGCCACAAATCAGCATGAGAAGCAGTGGGCAAACTCCAGGAGTTAGCTTTCTGCTGACACTTGGAGTCTCCATAAAGATTGCATGCTCAGCAAGACCCAGGTCTCCGAGAGGGGGAAATAAATAAAGGATTCCCCTTTTCTTCACAAGATTCTTTCCAAACAGCACTGACAGCTGATGTCGTCAAGCCACGAGGCAGATGCAGGCTGTCCTGCATTGCTCATGGCTGGTGTTTGAGGCTTGGCGGACCACAGGATGCTGCATGGGAGGCCACGTGGCAGTCCAGGGATATCAGCCATACTGATGTGCTCTCCAGAAACACCATAGCTCCTCTTCCCTTTCCCTCCCCCAGGTTCTCAGCATGGAGGTCTCCAGCTCCTCACTGGTTAATAACAATTTTCTGCCAGGACTTGAGCTGACTTTCAGTGAGAGAAGTGTGGCTAGCAAATGTTTTTCAATTGTTGAACAAAGTCCCAAATTCAAATCTTTTCGTCAGCTTTATATTAAACATTTTGACTTTACCAAAATTACGTGTATATTTATTAAGGGCAGCTTTGGATGAAGACATCATATTGAAATATCACGCTCAAATATTTGGACTCCGCAGTTTTCTCTCTGAATACGCTCTTCCCTTATCTGCCTTTTGTTTCACTAAGATTCAGGCTAAAAGAATTTCAAGCCTTGGTCAAGCTTGGGCATCCAGCTCATGTCAGATGTCCATGGCACTACTGTCCGTGATACAGGCCGAAGAATTTAATTCCTCTCTAGTACAGACTGAAGCTGTACCATGTCCTGGAGATGAAAGTCTCCATTGCCCACCAAGGTTTTTGTAGCACCTCAGAGCATCCCTACATTGTTAATGCAGCAGTGAGCAGAGAGCTGTGAGCTGCTGCAGCACAGCACTGCGCAGACTTGGTTGCAGAGACAGGTGAGCTGCCCCAGCTCTGCCCAGATCCAGCATGTTCATCTGCAAATGCATTGCTGTACTCCATTTCTCAAGCCCAGCCCTGGCCATGAATAAAGACAGCCTTTGTCCTAGGTGGCTGATGCTGTAAAGAACCAAGATCATCTAATATCTCTTCAAATGTCTGTAGATATTCTTTCTATGCTATTAACAATTGAACTATGTTCAACTTGGTGCAAATTTGAAAAAGGGGGTTAAGAAGTATCCTGCTTGAAGCCGCAACTGAAAGCTGTTACCTGAAGCCTGCTTGATTTACCACCACATTTTCTGGCGCCTCTGTTATGTTTGCTTTCCCCAGAACAGCCTAAGAAAATGACCACAATCCTAGAGGATTTTGGCGGTAGTGGTCATGTTAATAATCTCTTCCATATCCTCTTTCCAGCTACGCAGTGAAATATTGCCTCTCTGGATATTACTGAGTCCGTGGGACTGTCAGAGCCTGTGCAGTCACGGTAACTTGCAATGCCATCTTTTGTTGCTTTCCAAAGGAAGCACAGGAACTGGGGTGCAGACTTGTGGCATGGGCTCCCCAGTGCCAGCATTGCTATGCACACATGGCACTGTGGAGCTGCCACTCTTTTGCTACAGTTAGGTTCCTGAAAGGATCACTGGTCTTCCTCCTGCGGTCCAATGCTTCCAATATTCTTGCGTAAGTAACTGACTGAACTGTTTGTAGTTGGATTCAGCTGACAGCACTGCTGTTAAACAGCAAATATGTTATCATTTGCTCTTGCACTCCCTATGAACGAATAAACCCAGTAAGACCATCCAGCTCCACGCTTGCACCTCTCACTTTAAGAGCGTAAACCCTTAAGTACAGTTTGCCCACGTGTTCCTGGTGGGTTAGAAAATATTTACATTGCGACAGCCATTGCTGAAATGTGGTCACTTCTGGGAAGGGAAGCAGCTGCTGTTTACTGAGGGAAGGGAGGCTTTGTGGTTTGGACAGTGGCTGGAGCCCAAGATTTTATTCTGGTAACACCACTTCTGGGAGCTGCAGCATCATGTAGACATGCATTTGCAAGATGGGCATTACATAGCTCAGGTGCTGGTGGCAATATAACCACAGATATGAGCACAGACCCCTCTATGAACTGATTCATCTGCTGCCTTGGGTAAGGTATGCAGCCCATTCTGACCTCGGTGCTGTTTTAACTAGATTGCTGCAAGCCAGCAGGCTTAAAACAAGCTCAGGTACCACTGGCACCTAGCCCTAGAAGATCCTGAAGTGCAACCAAAAGGTTACGTTGCAGATTAATCCCTTGAGAAATCTGTCTGCTTTCTCTGCCCTCTGTGAAATAGATGGATGGAGTGTGTGTGTGGTGGAAGGCCAAAAAAAAAAAAGAATAACTAAAGTGTTAACTAGAAGTTAATACATGTGTCTGCAGTCCAGCAAGGTCCAATCCTCCCTTGGTTGACGCTCCAACACATCTGACCTGTCATTGTTCAGGACCATAAATGGAGAGGTGGCTACTCAGCTGAGACTGGAAGGTAGGAAGAATATCCTTGGTAGACCTTCCCAAGGGACATTATTAGGCAAATCTTAGAATCATAGAATCATTTAGGTTGGAAAAGACCTTTAAGATCATCAAGTCCAACCATCAACCATGCCCGCTAAACCACGTCATGAAGTGCCTTGTGTGAAGTCTACACACTTTTTGAATACCTCCAGGGATGGTGACTCAACCACTTCCCTGGGCAGCCTGTTCCAATGCGTGACAACCCTTTCAGTAAAGAAATTTTTCCTAATACCCAATCTAAACCTCCCTTGCCGCAACTTGAGGCCAACTTCCATACTTGCATACCTTTCAGATCTTTTGCTTTTCTTCTCAGAAATACCCCTTCTCAGTGAGGATGTAGGAAATGGCTCAGATGAGTTGGGAGTTCTCCCACAGTTCCATATGGACAGATGGGATGTCCCATGGTGATAGCGATGGGAATGTACCACCCCCTCTCCTCTGCCTGCTTGACTCAGATGCAGGTGATGATAGCAAAAGGCCTGTTTTGCCAGATATCAGAAGACAACAGAAGAAGTGAAGCTGGAAATGGCTAAATAGGGATAAGCAGGAGGTGGCCTGTTGATTATTTTATTTCATGGGGAAAAGGATCCAGTTAGATCCTATCCCTAGTATGGCTGTAAAGGTAGCATAAGGGCATCTGTGGTGGTACCTATCTCAAACCAGACAGTATCGGTCTTACTAGAAATGCTTGCTCATTTAGTCTTATGCCTGGATGAGTTTTATTTGGTAACCAAACTGGATAGGTTTTTTTAATGGGATCCAGATGTGAAGCAACCTTTAAGCACTAACAAGGAGTGGTTTGAATCCTCTGGGTACAGCTCTTTCTCATCCATCACTTTAACATGATGTAGCAGCCCAGGGTTTTGGAGGGCTGTGCTGGGAGTCAGCAGACTGCAACGGCTGTGTCTGTCAAACTGCAGGATTCTTGGGAAGCTGTGTTTGCAGCCCCTCGGGGATAGCAGGGATTGGCATTGATCAGTCAGACATAGAAAGTCTCTCAAGGGTGGGGACAGGAGCAGCGTTGCTGTGAACAGCAGCTGGAGACTTTGCTTCTGCTTCCCTCCTGTCTCCTACCTGCCTGGAAGAAGCCCGTGCCACTAAAAGATGATGCGTGAGATTTTCTGAAGCAGAGTCAGAGCAGATTTAGGATTGTTAAGATAGCCTTTCGATACCTAAGTGTTAAAGCCTATCTTGGAGCTGTACCCAGCACACTGCAATAAGGGCCTGTTCCATTTTCGTGGTGGCATTATGCTGCACATGCCACAACGCCAAGTCACGGCACTCAAAAAGGTAATGAGACACTCGATACACCAAACATGTGGCAAATCACAAAGGAACATGAAGAAATATTCAATCAGATACTCAACCACAGGAACACACTAACCATCGTGGATGCGGTATATCATCTTCCTCCAAACGAGACACCCATGCCTGACAACTGTTACAGTCCATCAGTTACAGCCTGTAGTACACCTCCAGCCATACACGGGTCGAGCAGGAGAGTATTTGCTGAGTTTATCGGGGTTCTTTTTGTTGTTGCTTTGGAAGGCTGCTTGCTCCCAGCGGAGTTCTGGGTCCCATTGCAGCCTCCGCTCCAGTCTCCGTCTCCATTCCAGCTCCACAGGATCATGGGGAAGAGCCGCCGAGCGAGAGGCTGGAAAGCGGCTGCCCCGCTGCTATCCCCTGCCTGACAGGGATGGCTGCATTTGTCAGAAAGCTTCCATTAGTCGTGCATGCCAGCTATAATCTCCCAGCCCGAACACAGCAGCATCTGCTCCGGAGCCAGTATTATATAACCACAATTGGCCTGCGCAGGGCGCGTTAAAACCATGGGCAGGAGAGAGCCACTGACTCCACCACAGAGCTTGTCTTTAGCAACAGCTTTTCTGTGACTCTACAAACCTATATCGGTTTTTTCCCCTGGTGCAGTTTGGGGGCTGTATCTCTTGCAAGTATTATAAATGCACATGTATCCATAGGCACTAGCTGCTTGAACTACTGATCTTAAATTCCCCGTCCTGGACTATATAAAGTTAAGAAGAGTTTTTAAAAAAATACTTAGAAATGATGACAGAGGGATTACATGCAAGGGGAAACTCCAGTGTGTCAGATTTGTTGAGAGCTTAAAAATATGTGCCTTTTTTAGAGAGAGGAGGAAGTGACCGGCAAATAATTTTAATCTGAGACAGCCTGAAGCAGATAGAAGGATTATAAAGCAGCTCATTTAGGACTGCAGAATTCATTTTCAGGCACTCCTTTGCAAAACGCTCGGTGACTCCTGCGTGCCTGACAGAAGCTCTCCGAGAGCAGCGTGAAGAATGCAGGGAGGGACTTTAGCCCCATTATGCACAATTGCAAATCTCTGGGTAGAACATCATTAACTGTACTGAAGTGACAGCCAGGATTAACTTGGCTGAAACCAAACAGTATAGAAACATGTAAGACTAAATTCAAGGATGCCTCAGGAACTGCTAGGATAATCTGTCACAACAGCAGCTTTAGGCGCGAGAAGCCAAAAAGTCCAGACGGACTTCCCTGCAGCTCCATGAAACTAATGCATTGGCTTTGGCTGGTTTTAAGTGATTCTGTATGTGCTTGTGCACTGCACATGTGCACAGATACACACACATCCTCTCCTTTCCTCTTTGGGGTGGTGGAAAAAACCTCTTAATGTGCGACCGTGGTCAACCACTCAGCCTTACAGACCAGACCATCCTGCTCCTCCTGCACCAAGGGGCTGTCAGGTGACTTTTTGAACGAGCATGAGCCAAATCTCTGGAGAGCGAGCACACACCATCTCTCTCCAGGATGCTGCAACTCTGAGATTGCAAAGAAAGACAGTTTTACACAGCCTACCTTCATGGGAATGGGGAGTGCACAGGACAAAAGGCCAACTTGCCTGAAAATAGACGGGTCACAGCACAGAAATAAAGGAGCAGGGGCAGAAGAGCACCTTTCTTTTGCTTTCAATCTGCCAGGCTGGCTCTTGGAGGGCCCCAGCAGCACCCTCTGGTGACCTGTGCTGTCCCAGACAGCCAGCAGTTACTAAGAAGGGGTTGGGCTTGCAGGGCTTTCGACATTACTGGAATAAATCATTCAAAACTCTGACAGTCCCCAGGGGGAGTTTGAGGTCATGGAAAAGTGGTGGGGGAGGAGAAGAAAGAAATGCACTGCGAGGCTCCTAGGAGATGGGTGAAGGTTACCTTCTTTGCGCAGTCATCCTGTACCAGGGCTGACTCTAAATGCAGAGGCAGTTGCTTAAGCAGGTGTCGTGGTTTCAGGTCAGCTCAGTCGGTCACAAAGCACCACGAAGCCGCTCGCTCACTCCCCACCCCCTCGCCTGGCCACGTTGGGATGAGGAGAAAATACAAAGGCAGGCTTGTGGGTTGAGACAAGGACTGGGAGGGATCACTCCCCACTTATGGTCACGGGCAAAAGACAGGCTCAACTTGGGAAAAAAACAAAATCAATTTAATTTACTACAAATCAAAACAAAAACAAAACACAAGGGTATTAGGAAGGGAAACTAAACATCAGAACAACCTCCCCCCACCCCTCCCGCCTTCCCGGCTCAGCTTCACTCCCGATGATTTCTACCTCCTCCCCCC
>VYZV01013909.1:173832-201516 GCA_013401275.1 Pandion haliaetus | reverse complement strand
CGGTTCACATTCCTGGGCTTCTCTGGAATCAGTCAGTGAGCTTGGGGGGGGGGGTTCATTGGGAAGTTGCCTCTCTTTACTTGCTGGCATGACCGCTTAAGATAGAAGCACAGTCCCATCCTCTGCAGAGCCCTCTCTTCCAGGCGCATACGTTGTGCTCCTTCTCATGGTCACTTAAGATAAGGAACTGCAGCCTTGGAGAAGTGCGGTCCCACCTTCCACGGGGCCCTCCTCTCCGGCCACATTGTCCTGTTCACACAACTCAGCGTTTTTACAGAGGCATCTTTTCCACCAAAGTTCTTTAATGAATGTTTGAGACAATGCCTATAATTTGTCAGGCTGTCACAGCATCACAGAGCATTGCTCCGTGGGCTATTTAGGTGTATCCTGAAGATCTAATCCATTAGCTTGAATCTTACGTGCTGGCCTGGCCCTCATCTGTCTCTGCTGAGGAACATGATACTACTTCACATGGCAAGTCACCTGCTGGGGTGGCTCAGGGATGAGGATGTTTCAGTGATGCTCACTAGCGTGACCTGTGGGCAATGACTGCCCGTTCTGACACTTCCATGTGTATCAGCTCCCTGAAGGGAAAATGTGTTTAAGAAGAAGAATTCAAACCTTATGGTGCTGTCTAAGGCAGTCATTGACATGCAGAAACAGAGCCCTGGATGTTAGAGGAGAGGTTGGGAATTGTAATGTTGGTATTTTAGTTGCTTTTAAAATAGCAGACAACGTCTGGGAACAGCAGAAGTTATCACAAGACCTGTGGCCAAGATCCAAACCATGATCAACATCCACATCCACCTTCCCTAGACTTTGGGTCTGGGCATGTCTGGGCACTCCCTGGACAACCCACCTCCCTGGATTAGTCCTTTGCTTCACAAAACCCTCTCTTAAATCTGCCAGAAGCTTGAGAAAACAAGACAAAGCAACAAGTGTAGTGTTTGCAGTCACTCCTCCCAAGCTTGCCACATGCAGAGCCTCTACTGCTCCTGTATTTGAGTTTTATGTAGGGAGTGGGAATGGGAAACACCCTCCATAATTCTAGCCAAGCAGCCTGTGTCTCTTCCATCTTTTCCTCCTCAGATATCTAATGCCCCAGGATTAACAATTCTGCCGACTCACTGAGTGGCTGGGGAATGTCCCTGGGATCAGCTGCAGCTGCTGCTATCATGCTGGAGATACTCTGTAAACTCATTAGCCCTTATCAGCACAGTAGCTCTCATCCACACAGAGCTGCCCCAACAACACTGGCATTGGGTTTTCTCAAGTGTGTTTTGAGGATACCAAATGTGGGGTTTGGGTACCTGCTGCTATGGAAAAGGCAAACTGAAGTGTGCATGCCTCACTGAGCAGAAGACACTGAGGTCTGAGGTGGCCATCAGCTCCTGGGTTATACCCTTGATGAACATGGGCTTAGCCTCCACTGAAGCTCTTCCCCATGCACACGTGAACTTTACCCTTATCACAGACGGCTCTGCAGTACCTCGAGAGCACAGCTTCCGAAGTCTGACCCTTGGACTTCTGAAAGGAGGAGGGACCTGCTGGCACCTTGGACAAGTCTGAGAGCTTGGTGTGATCTGGTGCTCCCTGGGGATCCTCTGGAAGAGGGATTTTTCCCTGTGCAGGAGCAATCCTTGCAAAGAAGATGTACTACAACCTACTATCAGCTGAAATTTCCTGTTAAAATGCACCAAAGAGCGAGCGAGGCCAAATTTTGGTCCTTTTATATCAATGCCTGTTAATTGCAGCAGGAATGGGTTTGGGCATGCAACCAGTTCAAGCAATAAATCCACAGTGCTAGGGAAACTCATCCATGCTCTGGCTGGAGTTCACATTTTCAAGGAAGGGTCACTTGAGTAGATGCAAGAAGGACAACCCTCACTGAACAGTGTGAGAGACCTGGAGGTCTGTCCTCCAAAGTGAGATGGCAGCAGGGTGTTGCAAGAGGGAGTTGGCAATATCTATATACAGTGGAGGTAGTGCAAACTGCTGCTCCAGTGCCACAAATGCTCTGGGAAGTTTCTCTGGGGTCTGTCAGAGGAACACCTACTGAATAAATGTCTATTATCCATGCTGGCTGGCAGCCAGGGAGCTGGGTTATGCTGCTGCACACCACCACTGACAGCTTCTCCCTACTCCTCCAGCCCAGCAGATTAGGAATGACTGGGAAGAGCTACTGCACAACACATGCCATAATTACAGTATCAACCCTGTCAGAGAACCCATTTAACAGGGTATGCCCAAACACAATTTAAGAAAGGTCTGCAATATGTGGTTTTTTCCTATTTGGAAAAATACCCTGACAACATTGGGAAAGCTCTTTCAGGAAAGATGCTGTGTGATGCTGATTTACACCCTGGCATGGACATAAATCATAGTTCAGGCAGCTCATAATGCATCTTTTTTACTTACCCTCTAACAGGAAGCCCATGCTTATGGGTTCCAAGTGAGTCCCTTCTCCATATATGTTATCTGTAAATGCTTTTTCTTGCCATTAACTAGTAAGACATACACAGGTTCTTATGGGGATAGAAAGCAACCTGCCTGTTTCACAAACACGAATATCCCTAGGCTGTACCACAACGTGAGGCAGCCTTGAGCTACCTTTGTCCTGGCACTTCCAGCATATTTTCATTTTTTAGTATCTGTTTCATTAATTAAAGAAATCTCTTCTACTCTGTATGTGACCTGCTCTGCAAGGACATCAATGGGATACACTGTTGATGAATAATGATATTAATGAGTTACAGTTTCACTGCTTCTGGCTTTGTACCTCCTTATTGCATCTCCTTGACATTTGACTTGTGTTGAGCTGTATGAACGAACGTACCTGGTATCTGAATAGTAAATTCACATTTTAATTTTGTCTCTTGCCCCAGCATGGATTGGAAACTTCAGAAATGGACTTTAAAAGAAAATCATAATTTTTCTTGCTGTTACAATCATACCTGCCTTCAGATGATGCTCAGTGACTGACACCATGACTGCATAGAAAATGAGGACAGGAGCTGACGTATTCCAGGAAACTGCCTTATTCCTTTGTAAACCTCATATTTTTTCTATTATTTGGGAAAAATATGAGGAAGTGGAGTTCAGGGCAAAACAGTATTTCTAAATCTGTATTGAAGTATGGGGATTATGTGCTTCTGGCATATACTTGGTACCTAGCTAGTGAAATCCCTTCTGTTTCTGCTCCCTCAGTAAAATTTGGCAAAAAGTCCTTCAACTTGCTTCTCCCAAGGCTCTGCCAGTTTTTTATGTAAAGGGCTCAGATTCATGGGTAAAAACTCAGGGAAAAGTCTTGCATTTGGATTTCTACACATGCAACTGAGGGCAGAGCTTATTCTGCCTCTGACTCCAGGGGTCATCTTCATTCCAGTCAAAAGTTGGCTGCAACAAGAGTGCTTCAGGACACAGAGTTGACCTCACATGCTCCACTAGACTTGTTAAAGCAAATGCCTTCTGCAAGATGTGGATGCGGAGCTGGTCCTTGATGTGACCTATCACCAGGCCTCTCAAGTATGGGTTTAGTCCAGAGAGGACTTTTGGATGCTAATGCTGCATGCACCTAATTCAAGAGCCATTAGCAATAGGGTTGTGGAAAGGGTTTGATAGTCATATATTGCTCAGCTGACAGGACAAGTGGCTTCCAGACAGGGTCTCAGCTCTCCTAATCCTTCATACTTGGTGCAGGATTTGCCTTCTGTAGCAGATTTCGTGGGGGGAACAGACTTTCCTGTTTCTTTCCAGTCTTTTCCCTAGGACAGACTTGACAGGAGAGGGTTGGAGCCCTCAGTCTCTCTGTGGAAGACTCAACCTTGATATTGTGCTTCAGGCTGACCCAAATACAAGCAAATAAGGCAAATGTCTTTCCATGAAAAAGCTGTTGATCAATGACCTTCCTTCTGCAATCAAAGATGTAGACCACTGCAAGCAGGCTTGAAGGAAGGCTCATGGAGGAATTGCCTGGCAAGGACTGGTTATGGGTCCTGGTGGACACCCTACAGCACAACACCCCTAAAAACTCTGGCAACCTAAAGCATGGGGATTCATTTTACCATATGTACTTTCACTGGACTGAAATCAGCTTGCACCCAAGGCTAGCATCCGCTCCAAGGCAGCTTAGCCTTGGGATGCGGCTCATATGGCTGACATGTTTCTGACCACATGGCCCTAGTGCCAATGCCCCTGTGAAAAGAGGGAGATTGGGGGAAAGGAGAGATGAGCACTGTTCGTCTGTCAAAATCCCTTTTCACCAAGAAATTGACTCTGCGGTGAAGCCATCTGTTGTGAGGAGTGTTTGCTTGTGATTAACAAATCTCAAACTTGTAAGGAAACCAAATCTTTTTATTAAAAAAAAAAACAAAAAAAGAAACCCCAAACAAACCAAACTTTTTAAAAGTGAAAAAAAAAGCAGTAAATATCTTCTGGAAAAGAAAAATATTCTTAACCTCTGTATAATACATACATGCAGGAATACCCTTCTGCCCAGCAGTGAGTGACTCCAGTCTGAGGGAACATCCCTCTACAGAGGAGTACAATCCGCTTGGCTGCTGGGATCACTAACATAAATGCTCCCAAATCATGACTGGCTACCCCTTTTTTCTGCCTTCCTGCTCCCAACAGCAGGGTGGGAGTAGGAAACAGTATTTAAAAAAAAAAAAACAAACAAGAAAAGGTCCTCTTTTTTCTTCTGACTTCTCAGCATCTGCAGGTCATATTTTCAGGCAGCAACCACAGGCATTTTCTCCACTTTAAGACAAAAAACTTGCATTTTAAAAATCCTTCCTAAAAAAATATTTAAAACACTTAATCACTAGACTGCCAAAGCCAGGGCTTTAAGGAAAACACAGACTACTGCAAAACAGGTAATTTGAAGAGCAAGCACTAACACAGTCTGCTTCTTTGTTTATGGGTTTCATGCAGACCTAAAGGCTTCTATTACTTCTCCCCACATTAAGAAAGACTCCATTTTGCCCACTGAAATAGTTTTATCCCTTTATTTGGCAGCTGAAATGATTGCTTTGTTTAGTAAGCAGTGCCCATACTGAATTACCATACCCGCGGGCACTCTCTGCCCTTGGGCTGCCAGCATTTTCACAGGATGCAGAGGGAATTTTTCCCATTTTAACACTTGATACCCTGCTCCTGGTTTTACAAACATGTCAGATAGCGGTGCCAATGCAAATATAATTTGCATTTGGTAACCTTTGTGCCTGAGGCTCCTGAGAATACATTTCCCGACTTTGTATCACCTTGTAAAATACTTAGAGTGAATGGGCAATAATACACAGATATTACTCCATAGAGCAACCATTCGATATGTAAAGTCAGGAGTTCAAAGAGGATTAAGGATCACTGGCAATGAGCAAGCGGCATTGCTTGTGGATGTGGAAGGAGCCACAGCTGCTCTCACTTTTCATGCACTGGAATTATTTCACCATCAGTACAGGATAGCTCTGGAGTTTTACCTCTCCAAAAGCCATTGACCCATATTTGTTGTATTTAGCAGAATCAAAGGCCACAGGGTTAGAAAAGGTGTCCTCCCTAGCAGACATGAAGTAGTTGTTAGCCACTTAGTGTGAGAAAAGTCACTGTATGCTTGCAAGATGGAACTTAGGCTCTCTTCATCTAGAATCCTACCATCTAACCCATATAAAAAAAGATGAATGACTTCCCATCTCATTCATGTCATTCCTCTCAGGGCCAGTGGCTGCTTATTCTAGTATTTGGACTATCACTTCAGAGACACTGTTCTGGCTGTCTCATTTCAACTGTATGACTATTTTCCAGCTAAAAATAAAACAATTGTTAAGAGAACAGAGGTGATAGCAGAGGAAAGGGGTCCTGTAGAATAATGGTCCTGTAGAATAATATTACTTGGACAATAATGTGTACTCGAAGCAGCGGCTGTTTAGGAATATTATAACAAACTTTTTCATGTTGCTAATAGAAAAATGGATACAGGCAGTAATCTCTTGGGCCCTTCTCTCCATATCCTGTCTCCAGAGCACCATTTAAATGCTTGTGTATAAGATAGGGTGTCCAGAATTTGGACAACCTCACAAGAGATGAGAATTGCCTCTTGCAGAATCCATAATTATTGTAGCAGTGATTTAGATCCTAATTAGCGTAAGCAAGCATTATGAGCTCCAACTGGCTACCAAGACGATGGGGGCATGGTACTTCTCGGTGCCATTTTGTCTGATGGAGCCTCGCTAGATGACAGCTGCCAAGGGAGGGTTCTTTCCTGCACGGCCTGGCAGCTCTTCCCGGCCTCCCCACTCCAGCCTTGGCCACATGCCCCTCGGCTCCCAGCTGCACCGCACTGCCCACCTGTGAGTGGGGTAGAATGAGCCCTTCCAACCCCAAAAATGCTCTCGGTGCCTGGACAATCTGCTCTCTGCAGGGTGTGGATGCCACAGACTGACCCAGCAGCTCATTTTCAGTTGCCCCTGCGACATCTCGCTTGAAGAGGCAGGCAGACAAGAGCTGGTGCTCCTTGCAGCAGCTGCACACAGCTGTCTACTCAAGAAATATCGCTGGGTGTTATTCATTGAGGGAAGGGTCAGTTATGCAAGTAAAGCCATGCTGAGTTAGGCTATATCCTGCTTTGACTGTGTTTGTGATATACAGGACTACTAAGCGGGGAGGAATGTGAAATAAGTTCTGCAAATGCAGCATGTAATGCTCATTCTTGGATGCAGAACAGGGAGTCGAACTGCACTGGTGATGTCTGGGACATTTTTTTTATTTAATCCTACAATGAAAGTTTGCGCCAGTGTTTGTAAGCTGGAAGTTTTTGCCTCCTCATCGCAACTCCTGCTGGAAAGCACTTAGCTGTTTTCATGAAATTAAATTATGGAGAATCTAAACTTTAAGGGAATTAGAAAATTCAGACATGGATTGTGTTTCTTGTTACTGCTGGTTTTAAGGCTGAATAGCTGAGTGCTTGCCTTCAGGGATGCTCACTGTTATTCTGCCCATGGATTATGTCACTGCAATGTAGTCTCTTCTCCTTCTATGGTTTATTCATGACTGAGATTCTTGTAAATGTAAACACAGAATATTTTATATGAGGCAGTTTTCCCTCTAACTCTGCCAGCTTGCTTGGCAACAAGGTCTAGTGGTTGGCACAAACCTTCTGGAAGGCAGGTAAACCCTTTGCAGACCTGCTTGGTGTCTCTCCTGTGGAAGTATAATTTGGTTTAGCGATAGAGGTGGGTTTTAGAACACTCAGAGTTTACCAGCTGCTTTGAGATATGGCGGCAATGTGCCCTGGTTAATGCAAAGCCATAGGAAAGGTTTCTCCAGGGGTTAGGTGGCACTGGGCGGAATCCAGTTCAATTCCTTGCTCTGAGTTTCTCATCTAAAACTGATGTCTCAGTCTGAGATAGAAACCATCAGCTCCAGTGGGAATCAATAGAAACAGGCAATTTCAGAGAGCAATTCCCCATAGACAGCCATATTAGAAGAAGATGAATCGCTCTGTAGAGGCACCTATTTCTCTCCATTAACTTAAAGACAGCCTGAAGCAATAGTTCAGCTGAGGTCCCTTGGCTAAAGAGTCTCATCCTGGCTCTGTCTACCCCATTGTGCTCTTAGAGCGGCCACAGATACAGTCACAGACTCAACATCTGTACTGTGTCCTTGATGTGATAATTCACCATGGCCACCCTATGGACAGCTTGTCCATATGTTCACGTCCAGAGACATGAGGGTCTACACCTGTGTACTCCATGCCTGGATTCATGCCCACAGTTTGTTATCTGCCCAGCTAAAGTGCTCCATAGTGGCTTCAAAATTCAAGATTTATTCTTCTAGGCCTCAGTTCCTAACAGGTAAAATAGGAATGATTGCATCTCTGCTCCCCGCAGGGTTTTTGTAAGGATAAGTACAGTCAGGCCTTGAGAAAACCAGCTTCTATAGGAACTGTGGAGAGATGGCATAAAAACACCTAACTGCCATTTTTGAGAGTGCCTCTGACAGAAGCCACTGGCATTTTGTTATTTGGGAAAAGGTCGGCTCATACCCCAGGAAGAAATTTTTTAAACAACTTCATTGAATGTTGAATTAAGTTTGTCATTCCGCTTTTTCAGATTATGTAAACTTTAAACTAATTTTTAACAGAAGGAAAAGTTTTAAATCCCTGTGTTCTTCACTTGCTCTCTGTGAACATAATCTGACCCCAGATAAGCCTCAGACAGATGTTTGTCTTAAGTACGTTCTCATGCCAGCTAATACAGGAAACTTGGGATGAAGATGTCAAGTGACCTTATAAAAAAAGCCTCAGTGTGGGTGCTCAGCTCTCTGTTCCTGGTGCAAGATCCTTGGTGTGACAAAGATCAAAACCAAGCAGTATAAAATGCTGTGAAGAGCCCACTGCAAGAGCATACCCATCTCTCTGATGATGAAAGGATCTGGGAACTCCTGAGCCATCCAAGGCCTGACAGCAACATCCCATAGCCCTTCCACCACTGGGCAGAGGAGGCTGCAGACTGTGAGACCCCCAGAGGTGGCCTTGGCCATAGCAAGAGCTAGTCCTTGTGACTTTGGAGACTTCCTGGCATGTATTGATTTCTGCAAAGAGTTAATAGGAAGGGAAGGAGAGGGGTTAGATGATGGAGAGAGAAGTATGAAAAATAAGGAGACAGAGAGTTAAAAATAAATCAGGATTAGACTGATTTACACAAGATGACAATATAGGCTTATGGGCTAGGCTTATATAGGTATGTTGTGAAGAGAACAGGCAAGTTCAGGAAAAAGAGAGTTATGTCCTTTTCTACCCATATCCATCCTTATGTTAGGTACTGAGGAGCAGGTTTTGGCAGAATCTGATTCTTAGCTTGTAAAGGCTGGTAGGGAAAGGGATTGCTTTGGTTAGGATAATAGGACCTGGAAATTTTAGAATGCTTTAATATAAGTAATAAAGGAAAAGATAACAAAATCATGGCTAAATCAGGAGCTTCCAATAAAAGTCAGTGGGGTTTTACGCTCAGTTTCCTGGTTGCAAAGATACATCCCCAGCAGCACCTTTAATACCCAAAAACAGTAGAGCACTGCTGGAGGGACTGTGCTGTCATGCCTACATCCAACTCAAAATAGAAGAACACAAACATCACCTTAAAATGCAATGTTTTAGCTCTGATGATTCTTTATTTGACTTTCAGCTTTCATTTAGCATCTGGCCCATTCCCACATCACACAGATGCCCCAAGAAGAGCTTGGCAAACACTGATTACCCCAGCAGTGAAGCAGGATCAGGAAAAGTGCTTGCAGCACCACAGTTACAAACATGCATGAAAAATTATATTTGCCTTTAGGGGGAACAATGCAGGGAAGAAGGTGCAGGGAGCAATGGGAAGTTGCAGCCTTTACCCTTGTGATCTTGTCCCTTCTGCTTGCAAAACAAGTAGGCTTTGACTGTATTTCTGCCCCTTTGAATGTCTAAGGCTGGTTGCTGGCAATCTCTCTAAAGCCCATCATGTTCCTTGCTCAACCTGATCTTGGCCACAACTCCATCCCAAAGCAGCAGTTAAACAGACCTGGCTGTGACAGCGCCCTGTCCAAACCACAGAACAGGGTGTAGAAAAGAGGACTCTGGAATCAGGCATCATCTCTCTCACTGCATGTGGGAGTTCACCTGAAGTTCACATCTGACTTCAATGTGAAGTTGGAGCTGATGTGTGGGCTCATATCCATCACATCCTTCGGCTGTAATGAATTTAGCGGGGGAGCTTGTTTTGATGGAGGAAGATCACAGAGATCCTCTAGCAGGAACTGAGCAGCAGGGAAGTCTCCAGGCAGAGACAGGAAGGAGGAGGTGTTTTAGGTAACAACATACACGTAGGTGTGAAACACATTTATTTTTCCAACCCCAAATTATAATGCACATATTTCAGTTATAACTCCCTGACCTTACTCAAACAAAAGCCATGAAAAGAGATTTGTTCTTGCTGAAATTTTTTTTTTTTTTAAAGAGCTTATTTCTGTTTCTTGTGGTTTGAGCTCTCAGAGTCACAGCAGTGGGATGAGTTTTTACAAAATACACAAATAACTGCTTGTGAATGCAAAGCGAGGACTTAGGCTAAGTTTATAATATACAGTGCAGGCAGATTTGAGCTTGCTTTGACAAAGCTGAGCCAAACAATAACTGAAGCCCCATGGCCACACTCGCACTGCCAGCCTAGCTTACCTTTGCCTGGGCAATGCAGGGTGAATGGGGGCTGCACACCAGCAATGCAGCAAGCTTCTTCCCCAAATGCTGTGCAGTGCTCCCATTAAGCTCTGTGCAGGGAACACAGAACTCAAAACTGTCTCACATTCCCTCCTCACATCTGAATGGATGACCAGCAATGGATGTTGCTTTTCTCTACTACCAACCCCATGAGACAACATGGTGAGCCTATTAGCTGTAAAGGCACTCAGGGCTATTGGGTTTTGCATCAGTCTCTGCGAAGCTGGCTTTAATGGGCACTCTCGTGCCAGCCATGCAGAGCATTCTCTGCTATATCAGGATGGCAGAAAAAGAAAGAAAGAAGCAAGCAAAACCTGCAGCCATCAACATGGTCTTCATAGCTGTTTGTGGGCTCTGGCTGTCTGGCCTGAAATGTGTATACAGACTGCGTCCTAAGTGCCCTGATAAGATTGGGGCTCCAGAATGTGTTGTCCTGAGAATGCTTGCTGCTGTTTATCTGCGAGCTGAAAAACTTTCCAAAGTTTCCCGGCCATCAGCCCTGACACCCCGATTCAGACCAGATGACAGGCAGACGCGATACTGAACAGCTTTCGTGCCTCGGGGTGATACCGAAGTGGCTGAGAACCCAAAAGCTTTGAGCATGCTGTTGAGTCCGGTCTGCTGACATGGTGGTGGTTGTTGATACCCGCCACCGCTGCTCTTGTGGCATCCTGTGAAAAGTGTGGGATTTGTCCCCTCCCGAGACTAAGGGCGCTCCTCGTCCTACTGCAGCTGGTGGTCGGGAGGCAACAACCCCATCCTCCCTTCTCCTCTCTTCCAGGCTGATGGATGCAACTTATGCATGACTATATGCAGCATCAGCTTATCAGCATATATATTGCTCCAGCACAGATGCGTTTAATGTGATGGATGTGCAAAAGACGCCAGAGGCCTTCAGTGTGGGCTTCTGTGTTCTTCAAAGCATAGGCACTTTGAAGTGCCAGTGGGTAGGGGCTATTTTAAAGCTGAGGGCATTGACATTGAGCTGTGCCTACTTTCCATCAACGTACAGGATAAGGAAAATGCTGAGCAACCTTCTGGCACGGTGCTCACTTCTGTGGTCCCAAGACCACCCACCCACAGCCTGCCTGTCTCTGATTTGCTGACATTATCCTGATTTATTAGATGTTTAAGTCATTTATATAGAAAAATAATTTCTGTATTTATTTTTCCATTTTTTAGTCAAAAAAAAAATCTACTAAGACTAAAGCTTAATCTTCTTACTGTATTCACCCCTATAAATCCTTACATACTCAGTGGGGTGTTGTGTGGTTTAATGGCTTAATTGGTTAATGTTTATAAAGCACTTCTAATACCCTTGTGTGAAAGATGCTGTAGAAGCACAAATTTACAATATTTTCACCACGCACTTAAGATCAAGCAACCTATAGGAAAGAGATTTATTTACATAACTTAAATATTTTATAAGCCTTCCAGAGGTTGTGAAAACTCAGAGAAGAAATCAGACTGGCTGCTGCTCCAGATACCAACTGCTGACAGTCCTGGAGGTTTCTGGTAACCTGTGTCCTATGGGAAGGGAAAGTATTTTCTACAAGAAGCGGGTGTTTTTCAATCCTGCCCAGTGTGCAGCGTGGTGAAATGTGCTTGGCACCGGGGCTGCCCACAGAGCTCCGCAGTTTGAATTCCAGACACTAGTAGCAATAGAGAAATGGCATGGAGACTCTGGAGTTAGGCACTATTTCTGGAAGTCCTCCTCATCAAACAAGCTAAAAATAGCAATAAATGCCCCAGGGCCTTTGCTAGAGGGGTAGCAACCAGGGCCCATCAGATCTAGTTCCCACCTGCGCAGCCAACTCTGGCGTAAAGGCCTACATGGAGTTATTTGCCTTCTTTTCATTCATGCCTCTGATGTCCGTTAGCAGCAGCGGTTTTAATCAGTGATTTATGTGCTTTTTTGATCCAGAGCAAACACTGAGACATTGATTTCCCCCCATGCGTGTGGCTTTGTTCATGCGTTTTGCAGTTTTGACGTCTCTAATCCTCTTCCCAGCTGAGCTGGGAATCTGGCTTGTGCCACCACCACACAGCCAATTGCAGAGGTGAGCAAAAAGCCTCTATTTCAGAGAAATAGCAACCACTCAGGAAATAAATCCTGGAGCTGAAATGGGTATTCTAAGAAAATGTCAGCTCGAAGGGTGGTCGTGGACAGAAAAAGAAACTCTTAGGCATTACTGGGAGAGATATCAATGTGCTGCTCCATAAATATGGGGTGAGTCTCCATTGTGCCTGGTTCCATCTCCCCCTTGCCCAAAAAATGCTGCTGAGTTGGTGCAGAAAAGGGTGACAGGCAGGATCAAAGGTATGAAACAACTTCCATGTGGGGAAGGATTTAATAGACTGGGACTCTTCTGCCTGCAGGGCAGATAAACTGAAGGAGGATGAGATAGAAGGGTATAAAATCATGACTGGCCTGGAAAAAATGAATAGGGAAAGGAGACACTGACTCCTCTGATCCAAGGACTAGTGAGGTGTCAAATAAACCAGTAAGTGGCGGGTGGGAAAGAAATAAAATGAGATATTCTGCATCCTCTGTGCACTACAGCTTTGGAGCTTGGACCACAGAATGCTGTAGGTATCACATTTTTTTACGTGGGTTCAAAATGCAACAGTGCAAATTGATGGATGAAAAGTCCTGCAGGGATTGCTAAGCACAGAGAATTTTTTTGGGTGCCACAGGGCACTGCTCCTATCTGCTCACCCTGCTCTTGCTCACGGGTGAAGGTGGGACGCTGGGCAAGACAGATCTCTGGTTTGGCACAATATAGGTATTTTTATGTTTCTGTTATGCAACATTTATTTGCCAAAAATTAGCAGTTTCCTGTTAGCAGCTCAAGACAGCAGCTCTGGTTTTACACATCAGGAGTGAGCCCAAGATACAACATTGGGAGTGATCTCTGCCTGCTTGAGGCAAACCTCCTCTGTGACAGTGTTCACCCAGCCACATAATGAGCCTCCTTCACACGGGCAAGCAGCCTAACTCCAGCTACTCCTGTAGTGCTTCTTCCATATTTTCTCTGTAAGGCTTTCTGCAAAAGGGTTTAGCCACAAAATATTATTTAAGCATTTTTCAGACAGCATTGCTTTAACTCTGAATCCCTGGGAGATGTTGTTCCTTCCATGTTATGGGCATGGGTGCAGAAACAAGACCTCTTCCAGTTGCAAGGAGAACCCTAAATTCAGAGCCAGCCCATGTTAAGGTTTCTCCCATTCAAACTCTAGAGATGACTAGATAATTTAACCACAAAGACAGTCTTAAAATACATTTGCAACACAAAACCTCAAGAGCACCCACTGAGACCTGGCCAATTGGCAGGTGCTGAACACTGACTTTCTGCATTCTATTTCCTTACCTAAATACAAGACCGTCTTCCTGCTTTTTATTTTATGATTAAATCAAGGCTCATCCTTCATCCTTGATATGAGGACATTAAAAAAATCCTTGCTGATCTACTGCCTGACTCTATTCCTTCTAAAATGGCTTCCAAATTTGGGGTCACATTTCCCCTTCATGGTGACCAGCTACCATTTCCTTTTCTCTTCCTTCAGCTACCGTTCTGTGTTGCCGGACTTCTAAAATGTAGTCACAAGATGACTCTGATATTCCTCTCAGCTAAGTCTATATAAGTTGGAAACATCACCTCTGCCTTTCATCCAGGTTGCCAGTGTGAAGAATCTGGCTCTGAAGCACGGACAAAGGTTGTAGCCAAAAAATGAAAAGCTGAGACAGCTCTAAATCAGAAGTTATCCACAGGACTGCCTTAGTCTTCTGGCTCACTAGAGACCTGATCATGTACAGGTCCACATATACCTTCCGTATGAGAGAAATTTGGAGCAATATAATGCTCTGCTTTTAGTGTAGGCTAAATGCAACAACAAACCAAATTAATTCAATCTCATATATACCTATAAAATTATTATTACTATTATTATATATATTCTGTCCTCTCTCCTTCACTGGCTGTATTTTCACTCTTTCATAGGATAGGCCTTTCAAACATTACAGTGCGAGCATTGCTTCGAATCCGGCATTGTTTCAGCCCTATATAACCCCGTATACACTGGGATAGCACAGGGCTTGGATAACAAATCCTTGGGTCTTGAAGCCACTTTTTAGTTTATCATTGTATTTGGAGTTCATTTAGGGTTCCCCCTCAGCTTTGAAATTACAGCCTATATATTTGAAGCTATTTTGTCCCTCAAAACACCTTGTCACTGAATTATTCCATGCAGGAGCTTTCTTATAACTTATCTCCTCCTCTGACTTGTTCACACTTAAAGGTCACAGTCCTCTGCCTCTGATATCACCAGTTCTCGCTGTGGAAAGGGTTGGAGTCCCAAACTGCAGCAGGAATTTGAGGAGGAGGAGACAAAGGACTGCAGGACAAAAGCATCTTTTTTTTTTTCAGATAATTTATGGGCTGTTGGAGAGCACAGAAAAGGGGGTAGGATGAAGGGGACAAGAGCGTTGGGTTGCAGCTTCAAGCAGGCAGCCACGCAGCACAGCTATTGCCAACCAGAGCTCAGGACTGCACGCAGGTGGGTACACCACCTCTCACTTGCACCCTACATCGTCTTTGCTGCCCATGCCCCTGTTTCTGAGCAGTGTATTATTCAGAAAAACACGTCACCTAGGTGGCAGCCCCTATCTTGCCTACCAGATAGCAAGATGCACTGTAATAGGCCTTTTATTGTGTTTATTGCACCTGCAGCCTGCAAAATGTTTGACTGAGTATCTGTACTTTTGCCAGGACCCCAAGACAGGGGTGAAGTCAAAACACCTGCATCTTGTCATTAAACTGAACACACCCAAAAAAACCCACTAAAAGGTTTAGTGCAATTTATTAGGATACAAATCTCTGGCTGCAATTTATTAGGATACAAAGTAGAACAGGAAGATCTCTTAGACAAAAGAAACAGGGACTTGCTGGGTGAGATAGAGGGAAGTAAAAGAGGTTGGGGGTGGACTTGGTTAACACTTTTGTTCCTGAATGTCTTTCAGCAGCTCAGACCCTACAGCCAGGTGTGCTCAGCTACGCCCACATGTCCTATTTCAAGGTCAAAATCAATGAGAAAATCTCCCAGTGTCCAGATTTAGACTGGAATCCAAAACATACAAGGGACAAGTTAATTTTGCCTCTGATAAAAGGGAGGTCTGGCCAGCAGATTTTGCTGCTGTTTAAGTAGCAAGTGGAAAGGAAAGGCAAGGACTATTCTCAGAGGAGACCTATACAGGTTACACAGTCCAGGTTTCCATTTGCTGGGAAATATGTTAAAGCTAATTGATTTTCCTAAATTTTCCTAAAACTAATTGAATTCTGTCTTGTAGAGACTCTGCAAAAAGCCAAAGCAGCAGGTTCTCCCAAACCAAATTATATTCCACCATGACATACTATGCAGGGAGCAGACAGGCAGGTGATGATAGAGTGACAGAGAAAGAAATGGGAGGGCATTTATAGATAAATAGGGATTTGTAAATATTAAATGTGAATCTTAATGGACTTGTATTCTCTGATAACACATTTACAAGGGAAGAGGATTAGTGGGCAGTTTGGCCCAAAGACTTCCATCTACAGAGCAGATATTCTGCAATTTGGAGAACCTGTTCTTTCAGAAAAACATTTGTGTGGGTAATCTAAAAACCTTTGTTGAAAATCTACCTCACACACACGTGCTGACTTGCAAAATATTTGCTTTTTTGCTTTCCATAGTGAGCAGAGACTGAGATCTGCCCCACTGCTCTGAAGTAGATTCTGCCTCTGTAAGGACTGTTTAAGTGCTGTTATTGTGAAATGATGTGGATGTGCTAGGCTTTACTGCTGATTTCCAGTAGAACTATGTGAATAATTTATTTTGTTCCATTATTGCCAAAGGAGAAAACTTAGAGGGGGTAGCAGAATATTAAATAAAAATTAGTTTTCAGGGTTTTTTCTAACTCAAAGCCATGCTGTGCTTTTGTTTTATTTTTTCCCATCAGTGTAAGTTCATTGCAAACCCATTGGAAAAGTGAACATCTGTGCTAATAATTGCGCATTGCTTTTGGAGGAGTCACTTTGATGCACTATATCCAGTTCGCACCCAGACAGTGTCACCAGTGCCTGGATGTAGGTTTTGGCTGGGATAGAGTTATTTTTCTTAATGGTAGCTCGTATGGTGCCATGCTTTGGATTTGTGACCAAAACAGTGTTGATAACACAGGGATGTTTTAATTATTGCTGAGCAGTGTTTACACAGCATCACGGCCTTTCCTACTTCTCCCACTGCCCCACCAGCAGGAGTTGGGAGGGGACACAGCCGGGACAGCTGACCCCAACTGACCAAAGGGATATTCCAGACCATATGATATCTTGCTCAGCAATAAAAGCTGGGGAAGAGAGAGGGGTGGATGTTCAGGGTTATGGTGTGTGTCTTCCAAGTCACCATTACATGTGATGGAACCCTGCTTTCCTGGGGATGGCTGAACACCTGCCTGCTCATGGGAAGTGGTGAATGAATTCCTTATTTTGCTTTTGCTTTACCTATTAAACTGTCTTTATTTCAACCCACAAGTTTTTCTCACTTTTACCCATCCGAGTCTGTCCCCCATCCCACTGCGGGGAGTGAGTGAGCGGCTGTGTGGGGCTGAGCTGCTCACTGGGGTTAAACCACAAACACACTGGGAAATGGCATTTCCCCAGCAGCACTCCTGGTTCTCCACATCTCTGAAACAACTTGGTCATTACAGGACCACACAGTAACCATCTCAGGTTGCTGTAGCAACTTTATTAAGTTCAAGCTGAACTGAGCTGATTATGTCCCAGGATAGTGGCCACCTAAGTTTGCATTCCCCACTGCCTGGCACAACTGTGACCTCCAAGCAAATTATTGCTCTTCTCAGTGGGAGCAGAAGCAACCACCCACAAACCTCACAAGCTGTGAATTTGCTATCTTCATTGTGTATATATTACAGGAAAGCTCAATCTTGGCTCCTTCCTTGCACCGTCTGCACCATCATTTTAATCAGCATTACTAAACTATGTAGGAGCATGAAATTCTCATGGACCACAGTGGGTTTAGTTTTTCTATACCATTTTCATACATTCCTGTCCTTCATCTCTACCTGGCAGATTCTGTCCATCCCAGGTAGGACTCTGCAACACAGACACCTCCTGTGTGGAAACAATGTTTGGTTTTTTACCCTTTTTTCCCCAAAGTCAATTTTTATTCTACTTACAAGGTAAAATTAACAATCTGAAATCAACTGTTCAACGAGTTGAAGACAAATATTTTGAAGAATTGCTCTTTTGGTAAGCAGCAACTTCAGGTCTGCCGAACTTCGAAATTTGCAGATATTTAGGTAGATCATGAAGCCCTAGATGAGGACACCTGGAGTGTGTGCAGTGATCTGATCCCTACTTTATCCGTCCGTTGTTACCAAGGCAAAATTCATAAAACAATTCACTCATTTTAGTATGATGCGCTTTTAAGAAACTGCAGTTTCCAAAATACCAAATATCAATTGTTCCCGTATATTAGGACATCATCACCATTACGCCAATGCTGTGTTTTGTTGCTGCCGTTATTAAGCCCTCTGATGTTTGCATAAGATAAATTCACTGCACTTCAGATTATTTAACACCTAAATGAAATTGAGTTTGTTCATCCCACTGAGTTGCTAGGCACCCATTACAGAGCATCATGAATCTCTGATGCGTCCATTAGCAGGTGAAATTATTGAAGAAAGTGTAAATAAAAAGAACAAAACTGAGTAGATGCATTTTTTAGTCAGGCACCTGCTTAGCGCACATGCTTTTTTACCCATGTAAATAGGCAACTGCATGTACTTCAAACACGTGATTTTTCACATGGGGTACCTAAGCGTCCATTTCATGGACAAGCGAGTGTTGTGTGTGTCTGTGATTTCCATGCATGTTTATTCAGCTGCAAGCACATATAACCCTTTAGCTTTTAAAAATTAATGCCGAGCAGTGCTTGGAGGAATGCAGTATGTTGTGGCACAGTGGGTCTCCCACCTTGGCATGCAGGGCACCTCCTGGGACGTTACTTAGGACCAGCCCCAATAAAGGATTAAGCATCTAAATGTGATTTAGGCAGGTTTAGGCACTGAAACTTCTAGAAGGGAGGAGGCTGGAGAACCATCCACCCCTTCTGTGCAAAATGGGCCACAGTGCTCCTCAGATTAATTCAGGCTCAGTCCGCTTAACGCTATAACAAACAAACATCTCGAGGAACAGGAGATGCAGCAGAGTAGACCCTACTCCTACAGGAATGTGCAAACCACACAGTTTCTGAGCAGTAAATTATGCAATTAGTGAGCAATAAGATATACCAGTTACGATGCTGTTCTGAAATTTTTCAGCATTTTTTTCTCTTTTGGAAATCTCAAATGGAGACAAGTTGCAATCCAGTTCCCTCCCACTCTCCCCTACAGAGCTGATCTGCAAGAGATCAGCTCCTTTTGTATTACATGACACTCTCCAGAAGAAAAGTTTCAATCTGGGAATTTTAGAAGCTTCAGAACAGCTCAGGTTTTTCATATTACAAAGTGCAGTATACTGGTAATTTTTGATTAAATGGAAAAAAATGTAAAATACTTAGTACTGGCCTAAGTTTTGCAAAGGCTCAAGAGGACACTGTCTCCACTGTCAGAGGAGACTTGGGTTTAGCAATATGCCAGGCTGATATTATTTCTTATACCTTTTTTTGCAAAACATATGGCTGACCATACAAGTAATGATCCTACCCCAAAATTACCAGTTGCTAAGATATCCCTCCACAGCATACTCCGACATACTTTATGTCAATACATGAGAAACAAGGTAGAGGTTATATTGATGAAGGAAGAGGATCATGGAGGAAGGTGCATTGCTCTCCTGGGAAGAGGAGAATTTCCCTGCTGGGAGGTGACTTGGCACTGGGCCCTCTGGGTCTGGCTTGTGAACAGCATCCTTTGCTGGAGCACCATGGGCTTTATGAAGTCAGAGATATTCAGAGTTGTTCTTCAGCTGCACAGTGATTATAATAAAGTACAAAAAGAGATGTATGTCAGAAAATGTAGCAACCAGTCACTTCATATTTTTTTGTTTTGAAATGTAAAATAGCTGTGTTGAGCTGAGTCTGACAGGACTGGAATTTTTTCATGAATTTACAAGTTCTGGACTTGGAAGGAATATTTCATATTTATACCAAAAAAAATTAGAACTAATCTTTCAAGAAACAGAGTTTTGTAGATATAAACAACATTCTGGAAATGTCTTAACAACATGTCATTTTGTTCTTGAAGTATCTACATTAAGTGCTTTTTGTAAATTTAAAGATGAAAGAACACACTTTAAAAAAAAAGTTAAGTAATTGTTTTGGAAGTGGGGGTGAGAAAAAAGTATCTAAAGATGTGCCAGGTTTCACATGCAAATGATGGGTTTGTTTGACTAAGTGAAAATGTCTGTGACTGGCTGGGGCACCAACCAGCACAGCCAGCAAGGAGCAAAGGACTTTATGATGTCCATAGCCTGGCTCCATCCCAATGCCTAAACCAGGGCAGAAAAACGGTGCTAGCAGTGCCTGTCTCTCTCCAGTGACTTCAAGAGGAGTTTAGGGTGAGTAGCTCTTCTGCAGATGCCTGCATGGTAGACACCTGAAGTGAAATGAGATGAAACCTCTCCAAAATCGCAACTGTAGCAAACGTATGCGATGCATTTGCCACTCTGCAGTACCACAGTGGTCGTCCAACCACCCGTGTGGGTTGCAGGGGCAGCTGCCTTTGGTGCACAGGGAACCAGTGGGTCAGAGAGGCTGCACTGTTCTGGGATCCAGCTTTAAAGAGAGTGGTTGGAAGATGCACTCTGTCACTGCACCGTGGCTTTCCGTCTGCTGTATGATGACCTCATGCAGAGTTGTTCTATGCATCAGATATTTGGGAGATCTGAGTCTGTTCAGCTATGCCATATAAGGGGATTTCAGCAGAGCATGCCTCCATCGTGCCTGTTGGGTATTATCTGTATAACCCCTTCGGGCTGGATTATCTCCTTTACTGAAATCTGTTCCATATAAGGGGCTGGGAAAGGGCTGTGCTCCTCAATCTGCTCGTGCCTTGGAGTGCCGAAAGGACCATGTGCCTGCGAGGAGTTGGCTCCTGCCCCAAAACATCCCCATGCTGAGATGGCTGGAGCAGTTGGCATGGAAGCTCATTCTCTCTGTGATTTGCCATCCTCCAGTTCTTCCTCATGAAAGTTCTTCAGAAAATAGGTAGTTTGGTCAGATAATGGTCTTTAGTGCCAGGTAGGTGACGCCAAAAGGCTGCACACAGGATGTGAAATCAGCTCTGGAGTATGTAATAACTGGGAGAAGTCAACACACAAACCTCATATCAGCATCCAGAAAAGAGTCTGGTCAGTTTTGTTGTCATGGAAATACTACAATTAAATTTTACATATAACAAATGCACCGCCTAATCTCCTTTATACACACTACAATTGAGTAGCTATAGGAAAGATTGCTGTACTGCAGCAAAGGAGAGACTTTGTGAAGCAAAAGAGTTTTTCACTCATTTCTGGGATGCATACTAAGTTAATGGCACAAAACAACCCATGGTCAAAGAAACTTTCTCATCCTCCCCATTAGTATGTGGTCTGTTTTGTATATAAGTGATTCATTATAGAATTTTACTCCCATAAAAGCTCTTCTATCCTCCTTTTGTACATATGCCAAATGGCAAGGAAATCCAGAGGCAATTAAAACAAATATGGCTTGAATTACAGGCTTGTTCCCACAAGACCATGTGATAAGAAAATGGGTTAAGATGTGCAATAAGGCAAAGTAGATGCTGTAGAGGGGCCACCTTCTCAAAATTGGCATTGCTCCTGGCTTCCTTGTGCTCACCCCCTTCCCTGTGAGCCAGGGTCTCTCCAGCCTTGCTGCACCACTCCATGCAAAGTGGGTACAAAGGCCCGCACCTGCATGCAGCTCCTGGTCCCCATCACCCTGCAGTGTGGAGTCATTCTGCTCAAAGGCCAGGTTATACCTCCCTAGCCCAAATTCCAGCACCTAATTCCAAAGTGGTTTTTTTCTGCAGGTGCCAGTGGGAGAAAGACGGTAAAAGGCTTCGTGCTTGCAAAGAAGAGAAGAGAGTAAGAACATCAAAGTAGTGAAGGATGAGGGAAAATGAAAAAGGTTTTCCGTCTTAGACCTCTGCTGTCACATCAGATCAGGGAAGGCAGAAAAGGTCAGCATATTTATTATTTCAATAGTGCATTTCCTCTGGTGAACTTTCGGTAGTGTCACCTTCTTAGATAGTGATTAGATAAGGAGATCAGGATTTGGGGAAATGCTGCGTCCTACACTAGCACTGAGAAAGGAATGGTCCAAATGCAAGTTCAATCCTGTTCAAAGCTTCAGGCTGTACCAAATCTTTCCATTCTTTTTGGCACAGAATTGAGAAGGAAATTTAAGAAATGCTGTATGCAGAATGACCCCAATAACAGTATTGATCAAAAAAGGATTAACATATGTGGTCTGGTCTATGGAGTAGGGCATGAGGCTCCCTCAGAAAGTCAAGGAGAAAGAAATCATCTGGATATCACTGTTGTTCTTCTCTGTCTTATGATAAATATCTGTTCCACACAATCTCAGTTCTTTATGCCATACTGTATAATACATTAAACCTTGTACTCGGTCCTTTCCCATTAAATCCTGGGCTAAACTCTGCATTTGTATTACATTTCTGATAACAGGGTTGGATATGAGCAGAGCTTGACATCACTGTGGGTCTGAGTCACCAGGAACCCATTAATCACCAGTGGAACCGATGCCACAGCAGCCTGCTTTAAATGAGGTCACACTTCTGTATCTTCAGGGCTGTTTAATGTCCTCAAAAGCCAGGGCTTGGTCCACACCCTCTGTACTGGTTGCTTTGGCATACAACCATTTGAATGGATGAACTGGTAATTTCCCTCCGGCTTTTGGCCAAAATTCTCCATAGGAGATTTTCATTTAGCTGACATTTCTTTTTTTTACAAAATGCTGGAAACACGGTTTTTGAAAACAGGTAAAAATGGTGCCTTTGGAATGGTGTCTGTGCTTCCCTGGGCTGTGGGAGGTGGGGAGAAGGAGAAACCTACTTTTTATTTCAGCTGCCAGTGAAAGTTAAACAGGCAGTTTAATTTGCAAATTCCATCTAAAGCAATGATATTTTAACATCTTTTGTCATTTTTTCCTTAAAAATTGCTTACCAGAATTTTTCCTTCACTGTCCTCTTGCTTACAGCCCTGCACTCCATAGAGGAATAAGTCTCTGGGGTAGGACATGTTGAGAAACCTGTTGCAAGTGGAAGTGAGAGGCAGCAGGAGGAACAGGCTTTCTTTTTTGCTCTATATTTTACACTGCAGCAAAGAACATCCCAGACTTTGATCACTACCTCCACATTGGGTCAAAGTAAAAAAGTGACCTTAGAAATAGTGCAACTTGAGGTTGCAAGGCTTTGCTTCAGGGATTTTTACCTCTTATGTTTCCATTGCATTCCCATTTAACACTCTCCCTTCTGCAGGTGAACTTTTGATGCATGTTTTCAAACCAGTATTTGCTGATGTTAAATACTTACAAAGCAAGAGCTGCCATGCTGGTCTAGATGACACATTGCAAGGATCCAGGAGAAGGAAGGAGTGAGCATATGAGTATCTGAGTAAGAGCTGTCTCAAGTCTCACCACAGGCCATAACTTTGGACAGCTGAGAAGCGGTGAGTAAGGCCAAAAAAGTAGTGAGAGGTATAGCTTAAATAGACAAATAAATGAAACAACATTGCTGACCTGTTTTCCCTTGTCAGATCTCATTGCTCATTGAAAACAGTCAGTAATGTTAAGTGTTTACTGTATGTACGTCAATTTATGAGCCTTCCTCCACCCAGGCCACTGCACCAGAAATGTTTTTAAAACTTTTGCTTACAGGGGAAATATGTCCTGCAAGGTAATCTGTGAGCTGGTCAACAGATGCTCTGGGTCTGACCTCCCGTAACTTGGTTGCAGTATTATTGCAGGGGTATACTGCAATAATGCGACTCCTCTTCTCCCAGTGCAAAAAATAGTGCAATATTTTGCTGGCACAAGAGGAGGTCAGGCTGTGCTTGTCTGGCTCCTTGCTTTGGCAAAAAAATCTGGCTCAGCTCTGTACCAAGCATGGGTGACGGCTCAAGTTATTCCAATCTATTCTTTAGGGACCAACCACATCTTGACATTCTCTCTACCCACTCTTCTAATTCAGAAAGAGGAAATAAATAATCGCCAGGAGCAGAGTTTTTTCTAGGGTACAAACAGTGTGATCTTGTTGTCAATACAGCCCTGTATACCTGGGGCAAAAAAAATTATTGCACCTGGCAAGCCAAGGGATGTGCACTAGCCCTATTCTGGCAATTAGTACTCTTATTATACCAAATTTGCCCTTTTCAATTATTATGTTATGCTGATCCCCACAATGCTGCTTTCATCAGTCTCTAGTTCACTTGTGGGCCGTGTGTAGGTCAACACAGATTGCCCCGAGCTTCAGCCATTCATCCTCCATCAGAGGTAAAATAGGGGGGGGAGATGGGGACCAACTGGAATTGTAATTATTGTAACTGAATGAGCAGGCACAGCCCTCTGAACAGATTGAAAAGCATTGAGTTTTACCTGATTTATTGTTATTTATGCACATGCTTAGCCTGTCTCCTGGAAATGGATGCACAGGCTTCAGCTGATCTACTCATGTGAGTAAAGTACTTCAGAGCTTGCAGGCTTTGGGCCTAAACCCATAAGAGCAAAGCATCTTGCTGCATGCCCTGAATTTATCTAGGCCAGAAGCCGTTATTTTAGCTTGAAGTTTCCCAGACCCTCTGCCTGTGCTTTCATAAGAGGATGACCTTAAGCCCTCGACATATTCTGTTGAAATGTGATTTAAAGTTCTGGCAGAAAGGCAAAACTATTTTTTTTTTTTTCCAAAATAAAACACAATAAACAAGCATAAGCTGCTGCCTTTCTCTGGCTCTTCACTTCTTCTAGTAGATGGTTTCCTCGGGCAGACAGGTAAGACACAATTGAATTTGTGAGCCTAATGCATATCAGTTCATGCACCCTAGACTAGCTCCCAAAACTGCACATCGCACCATCTGTCGTGCATAGGTGGAGGGTAAACAGTAAAAAAAAAAATCTGCCTTGGTACACAGAAGAAAATCATTAGCACGAGAAAGGGTGCCATTACCTGAAAAAAGGCAACATGTGCCTCGGGGAATGAAAGCTCATTAGGGTGCTAGTCTCTGCTTCCTTTATTGTTAACCATCGTGGGTAAACATAAGCCAAAATGTCTAAAGGATTGCAATGCTCAGTCACACATAATTTTCAAGCACTTTCTAGATGCCTGGTCTTGCCAAGAGCTGTTCTTTCTTTCCTTCACAGCATCTGGGCTTTCCCTCCATATTTCTCCACATCTCAGCCTGTGGAACTCTGTAACTACATCTCTACCTTTCAAACCAGTTTCTCAGTCCGCTTCTTCAGAAACCATCACCAAAAGCCATCAGCTTCCTCCCAGAGCCGGTCTTCATTGTGGTGCAGCCAGAGCCTGTGCCGCCGATGTGGTGCAAGGAACAGCCCAGACTTTACCGAGCAGGTTTTGGGGCATTCAGTATTACCAAATGTCCAAATTATGTCAGTCATGCATTTGTCAGAGATCACCATATTCCACAATATTTCCACTAATTCCAGGTTGACTCACAGTTGTGTGATGGGTTGTGCATCCAGATATTCAGTGAGATTTGGACTATGCTCCTTCCATACAGGAGACGGGTGCTGCCGTACCAAAATCTCCAGCCACCTTCCAAATGACACATCTCCAAAGAGGATTATGTTTTTTTGCATTTTGTTTTCACTCATCAGACTGGAGGATGACAGCATCCCCTTTTCATTTGAATGATTTATTTACAAATTTCTCCAGCACTCGCTCCATAATGAATGCACTGATCAGAAATACTTGAGATGTTGCTAGTCCTAGATGTAATTGAATCTTTGTTCTATAACTTGAAACTGCTATCAATACTTATTGAAGCACAGAACATACACTTGTCCGGTGAGTGCTTAAAAGTGACTTAGGTTATTATGTTGTGGTTGATTTACAACAAAACCATCTGAATTATGAACTGTGTGAAGAAGAGGTAATTAAATTCGAGACGTTAAGGCTGATGGTGCTTCGGATTGTGATAAATAAAAAGTCAAAAAAGTCTTCCCCAGGGACACTGGCATCAAGAGATGATCAACAGCTCCATAGGCATATGCTTTATAGTGGGACATGTCTTTTATTGGCAAAATGGGATTTATCTTTTTAGGGATGGTTATTCCACAAATTAAACCAGTATGAGCTGCTAGACATTACAATGGGAAGGTTGCTACATGGTGACAGAATTAAAAAAAAAATCAAATCTTGCATCAGATTGATTTTCTTTCCTTACATTTTAGCTCTCAGATCTATGGATGCAGTTTTAACAAAGCACCTACAAGCAACTTAACTCAAAGCTTTAGAAGTCAAGTGCTCTTTCGTAGCAAGTTTGCTGCCATTGTTACTGCTCAGCAAAGGCTAAATTTTCAAACTACATTATTAATTAAACCTAATAAATAGTCGGTGAAAACGGATAAATTCCTCTAGAGTCTGAGTCACCCCCCCTTATCTGAGATATCTAATTTCAGTGGGGATGAATTGTCCTTTGTGAGGCACCTGTCTCTCCAAAGACTGCACACGGACCTTTTAGGACCTAACTTCGAGAGACATAATATTAAAGGAAATCCCAACTGAGACAAAAGATAACTTCTTGTTCAGTTTGTGTGACTGGTCATTGCTTCTACCTTCCGTGCTACACACGTGTCTCTCTCCTAGTGATAAGACCTGGATGTATATTACCTGGTCTGTCAATACAGATAGTAGAAAAAATAGAGGCACACGATGTGCAAGATTAATATCCTTCCAACTTCAGATATCTGCCATGCAGGGTCCTGCATCTCAGCTGGCATAGCTCTCATTATAGTCAGTGCAGAGAAATAGGCACTTGCAGGGTGTGATTCATCTGACCTGCTTTAGAGCGCAAGGTGAATTGTGCCACCAACACCATGGATTCTTCCAACTCCCAAACACCATGGTCTATTAAAAAACCAGGTGAATAGTTCAGAAATTGATGCTTTCAGCGGTGTAAGATGTTTAATCAGGTGTAACCCACTTTTATAGTCGTTGCAACTGGTGACTAGGGTAGATCCAAATCACAAAGCAGAGCAGGAAAGCTTTGGGCTGCTGTTCCTTAAGCAAGAGAGCTATTGAAATATCCAGAATGAGGAAGCATAACTGTTTGAATTAGATTAATGCACTTGATGTCACATATTTATTTAAAGGTCCACATTACAGTACATACCTTCTGAAAACATCTTCATGAGGTTGCTTCAGAGTCAGTACGCTTTAGTCCCTTCTCGAACAGGTGATGGATGAGATACTTCCTTTCACTCATTTATTATGTGTCTCTTACCCTAAAAACAAAGCAGCTTTTAGGGGAAGGAAGGCTTTTGCTCTGATTCTCCTACGCTTGGGAAAGATGAATTTTCAAGGTTTCTTTCAACTCCATTTTTTTTATGAATAGCTGATTTCTAATTTCTATGAAAAGGCACATTTGTCATAGGCTTATCACGCACAGTTGTCAAGATTACAAGATCTGTTCCTACTGCTTTTGGTGTTAGCAGAAATAATTTGTAACTCCAGAAGAGTCATTGTTATTTGTGGACAGCTTTAAAGGATGCTTTTGTATTTCTTCCTGAATTAAAAGCTGCAGACATGGAAGCACAGCAAAATTTGAGTCCTTAAAAAAAATTGCTTCTGCAAATACATAAACCAGATGGTCTTGTGATTTCTAAGCTGACATATATTCACTCCAGTGGAGTTAAAGGGATTTCCTGGATGGATAAGGATTTAAGCCACTAACCCTGGTCATTCCCTCCTCCCAGCTTCCCAAAGTATCAGTTGTCTTCAGTGCCTGTCCCCTCGAACCCCTCTGTGTTGCACCCTCTTCACCTCTGATGTGGTGATCAGTTTTTCCAGCTAGATATTTTGATGACTCTTTGTTATGGGTTTGTGTGGTGCGGTTTTCCTTGGTAGTGGGGGAGGGGGCTGCAGAGGTGGCTCCTGTAAGAAGCTGCTAGAAGCTCCCCCGGCTCCAAGTCGGCCCAGGCCGACCCCATCAGTGATGGTGGGAGCACCTCTGGGAGAACAGATTTAAGAAGGGGAACTGGCAGTGTGTGGGGGTTTGGAATGTGAAAGGAACCCCTCTGCAGATACTGAGGTCAGTGAAGAAGGAGGGGGAGGAGGGGGCGTCTGAGGAGGCTGATGGCTCTGCAGCCCGTGGTGAGACGGCAGGCTGTCCCCCTGCAGCCCA
>VYZV01013909.1:106561-173692 GCA_013401275.1 Pandion haliaetus | reverse complement strand
GGGGAGGAGGTAGAAAGCACCGGGAATGGAGCTGAGCCGGGAAGGCGGGAGGGGTGGGGGGAAGGTGTTCTGATGTTTGCTTTCCCTTCCTAATGCCCTTGTGTTTTGTTTTTGTTTTGATTTGTAGTAAATGAAATTGATTTTGTTTCTTCCCCAAGTTGAGCCTGTCTTTTGCCCGTGACCATAAGTGGGGAGTGATCCCTCCCAGTCCTTGTCTCGACCCACGAGCCTCCCTTCGTATTTTCTCCTCATCCCAACGTGGCCAAGGGTGGGGGTGGGGAGTGAGCGAGAGCCTTCGTGGTGCTTTGTTACCGGCTGGGCTGAAACCGAAACCATGACACTCTTACTGTGATACTTGTGCAGATGACAAAATGTATCATAAATAATTTATTCTCCAAGAACCCCATCATAAGAGTATTATCATGTGCCTGGGGATGGGTTTGCCATGCAGTGTTTCTGCTTTGCCTGGCAATAAAAAAAAAACAAGCTGAGCTTGCTGCACATGGGATGACAGATGCCTTTTTCTTTTGAAACACCAATACTACACTTCTGACTCATGGTCCTGTTCAACTGTGAACCAAGGCAGGGGCATGTGTCCACATCTGCAGCCTGCACAGCATCAAAAGTGGGATTTCCCTCACTCTTATTAATCAGACTGGGATATGGGCATTAAAATCTGGTGATGGGACAGCATTAACCATTTCATGTGTGATCCCACTGGTGAATAGAAAAAAGTTCAGACTGAGAAAGAAGTCCAGGACATAGAAATTTGGGGTCCACTGCAGGAAAGCAAATATACACAGAAGAGTGGGATCAGATGAGGGAAAAAAGTGAGAAGAGAGAGAAGGGAGAGTAAAAAAGGGAAGAAATTGCAGTATCCTAAAATGAAGCAGCATTAAAGCATTGAACACATATCCCATCACACAAATTCTGCTGAAGAAAATATTGTCCCACTGCTATGCATCACCTACTGGTACTGGTGATCGTTCTCTCTGCACTCTGGGACAATGAGACTTGCCTTTATACTTGGCCTACAGACCATGAAATATAAAATCTGATCTTCCTCCACAGGTGAATGTGATGCTCCTTGACCAGAAAATGTTAGAAATAGTTTACCTTAATCATCTATCCTAAAATGCATCTCTACACTTTGGATATTCCTGCAAATTCAACCTCCTCCCATTCTTCCCCCAAGTTTCTAATTCCTGCCTCTAAATCAACTGCACAAATGGAAGGTTCTCTCTAGTGTGTGCCCATGTGCAGCTTGGAGCCAAGTTTTGCAATAAGGCTGACAGGAGAGTAGACCTCTATTAAGAGAGGTGGCAGCAAAGAACAACACAGTGATTAAATGCAAAATTGAAATCATAATGAAAATTGGGGCACTGAAAAGAAATTTTAATTAAGTAAGCAACTGCAAATCAAACAAATGTATTCATTATTTAATCAACTAGTGAGTGCAAAAATCTCAACTAATCAGGAAAGTCTCAGGGAGCAGATAAAGAAACAAATCAAGGAACCAATTTGAAAGCCATAAGAAAATAGCACACATCCACACTATAAAAGAGCATTTGTCTGAGAAAGAGAAAGTGAGCTGCTATTTTTCCCACAAACATATTTCTTATCTTTGTAAGGCTGTATGGTGTTTTTTAAAAAACAAAAAAAAAATCTTATGCTGGGATTTGGGATGCTGTGTCTTCTTGCATATTTGCTTTTAATCTGTTCAGTCATAGAAAGAGTGACTGCAAAGTGATGTTTTTCTTTGCCTACTTCCACCCATTTTTCGCCTGCTGCACAGAGCCCCTTGAGGTATCACAATAACCAATTTGTTTTATAAGGAGATAAAACTCTGGGTGCCCCCAGCTACTGCTCAGCGACATGGCACATCAGCAGTGCAGAACATTTGGGAGAGGTGGCTGAATCCAGCTGGGCTGTTTCACACACATGAGTAGGGCCAGCAGAGGAATATGATTTATTATTAACTAGAGTTTTGCCACAAAACTGGCAACTTGCTCCTGCCTAAGGGAAAGAAGGGATACTGAGCACCTTTTCTGTATGATGGAGACCTGCATAAGACTGTGCTCTTTAGGCATGTTTTCACCCCAATTTTTTTCTGTCCAACACGTGTGAGTACAGGAGTGGATATGCACCATTCACTTCAGTGAACTCCTTGCAAAGTCAGCAAACAGCTCAGCATGAGCACAGAGAGCCCTTTCAAGCTTCAGAGCTACTTACGGGTAACCAAATGAGTCACAAGCAGCCAAATAATTAGTTTTCCAGGCTTCCTTGCTTATGAATTTGGATCTGTGTACAAAAGCATGAATCCAGAGAGAATTGGCCGTCATACCTTGCAAGCATAGAGTTGTTTGCACTCAAAGCAGTTGGATAGGGGCAGGAGATAAGTTAAAGAATAGTACAAACAAGTCATTTGCTGCACAGTCTTGTAAGTATAGCCTGTCTAGAGCCTAATAAAAATCACATAATTAATTAGTGGCTTCTTTCAGCATTGTGTGAACAGTGATTCACTATGCCAGGCAAGAGATGGGTAGCAAATAGACCTTGTACAAGGTATCTGAGAAAAAAAAAAAGATATTTTATGCAAAGAGTAAAGATCAGCTGCATAACAAAGACCTGTGAGAAAACATGGTGGTGCTTTTAAAAGACAAGTGTAGCAAACTCTTCTGTAGAATAAGTGGAAATCGAGTCCATCTTTGCACCAAAAGGAAAGGAGTCTGGTTTTACATCCAGAGTAGGGAACTGGAGGACCAGATACCTGGTTTCTTATTCTTTCTCTGTCACTGGAACACAGTGCAAACACTTTTCTATTTCTGCTTCTCTACGTTATTTGGTTGCTCCTACTGCCACAACAGCCAAGCACTTCATGCTTGTAGCTTTTTTCACCTCATCACACCTATATTGCAGATGGAAGTACACAGCCCTACTTCCACACAGGGGTCACGATTGCCTAAACACTGCTTGGGGCTCCACGGTGAAAAACTTGTTCTGCAGAGGCAGGGCTCAGGAGGCCCTTGAAGTTCAGAGCTGCTAATGTCTTTTTACATTAACATTTCCAGGTAGTTAAAGGTCTGCTGATAGCACTCCCCAACACGTCCCAGTCTTCGGAGGATGAAGTATCCCAGCACCTAGCTCATTCCTCAGGCTTATTATATTGCACAATTAGAAGCTACCTTGTGGAGTTTGGGCTGCAGACATGCTCTGAGCATGCTTGCAAGACCAGGCTTTGCCCCCTCCAAAACTAAATGTCTCCCTGTTCTTCTTCTGTAGATCCACCGCTGAGGAAGCTGGTTCATGTGAGGAAGACCAAAATATGGTTCTGTCTCCACCCATGGGAGTTGAATCCATTTTCTGGGCACTGTGGCCACAAAAGCATAGGGGATGCTGGAGCAGTGATGTGTGCTTCATCCCCTGATGTAGATGTTATTTTGGTCTCTTGAAATAATTAAATGGTAATTGGGCTGGCTGGAAAGAAGGGAGAAGTGTGAGTGATCTTCATGATTCAGGTGCTCCCCTAGGAGGGGGGTAGCTGGCTTCCAGTCCACTTAATATTTTACCGCTTAATATTAAAGAAAAGGCTTTGCTCTGTGCTATTCCCTGAGTGCCTCCAGAGATACACAGATCTTCCACCTCAACCCTTTTGTCCAGCTTTGCTGTCAGTTGGTGTTCCAGTGTGGAAGAGTAGAAGCATTGCAAGCCCAGCTGGGTGCTGACGTGCACAGTGCCAACCACCCGTCTCTGGGACGTGCATGGAAGCATCTGCCCATCATGAGCCCATGGGCAGCCCCAGGGAAGCCCAGTTCAAGCTTCACATATATTTTGCTGAATTGTCTTTTGCATTGACTCGTCTTAAACTGCAGAAACTGCAACACAAAGGGAAGTTTAGATGAGCATCCCGCTGCTGACTACTGCTGCTCGAAGCAGTCTCAACTTGGGACATTTTATGCTTCTGTGATCCAATTCAAACATTGTTCCAATTTTATGATCGGGATATAGCAACCCTCTCCCACGCATGTAGCAATTGCCCCCAAAGCCCACGGTTCGCACACGTGCTCTGGTGCTGGCTTCACTACTACCAGCCAACATCCCAGAGCATCTCCTTCTCCCTCCTAACCACATTAGTGGGAGGTAATGACGTTGTTCAGATCAAAAAGAAACAGTAAATTTGATTGTGACTTACTAGCAGGATTGGTGTGCTGTCAGCAAGCACACGCACACGTATACATGCACATGCCCACAGAGTGACCTATCCTTACACACCAGGGTTTGTCTCTGGAAACACACTTTCAATTAATTAACAAAGATCAGAAACAAGCCTCTTAGTCTACTGTGGGAGATAATGTCATTCTGGGATAAGAATAAATCTATCAGCTGGAAACTGGATGAATGACACTGATTTTAAGGAGGATGAGGTCATTTTTAGATTACATCATACAGCCATGTTGCATCCCAATTCACATACTATGAGAGCATATAACAATTTCAGCTTTGCTACAAGAGCATATTTGAGTAAGCAGTCTCAGGAAAGAGGCTAGAAATCTTTCTACGCACAGAAAGCTGCTTTATGAACTTCTCTATCCTATAGCAAAGGAAGCATTATTATCTCCAGAAAATCCATCTCCCCCGAACCCCTGGTTGTATCTGGAGCTGGAGGTCAGAACTGTGCTTGCTAAAAGGAAATCCCACTCAGCACACATCTAATTATGTTTCTATGTTCCAGATCCCACATAGCAGTCCCTGATAAAAGAATAGACAGGAAAGAGGAATCAGTTGCAGTCTGGTTTATGATTTTACATTATTGAGCCATTGGGGACTGCCAGACAATCTGAGAGCTTAGTGAACTGAACTCTCTAAGACCTGTTAAGAACTCAGGAGGTACTATGCAAACCCACAAAATAGGAGCATTAATCATCAGGCAGACTTGTCAGGATACTCAATACATGAGTGACGGATGAGAACAGAGTAGAAAAGAGAATAGGGAAGGGCAGAAAATAAGAATTAGGAGGTTTCCACAAACCTCTCCTCCAAGTCTTACAATCATTCTTCAAAATTTTTTCTTTTTTTTTGAGTGAGCCTTTGCTTTTCATTTCATAGGGGCAAATCCATGCTTTAGCACTGATTTCACTGGAATTAGTCCAGATTTACTGCTGTGTAGCTGTACAGCATTGGCTCTTTATAATAATATGCCTCATTAGTAGCTACTTACAGTGTAACTGAATTACAGGACGTCTAGTTCTGGGCAGTTACTGCAAAATGGAGCACTGACATGACACCTAATAAAGTACTTGTAAATGCCTTCTGGGAGCTATAATGCTATATTATTTATGAAGTGCCATTGTGTTTTAAAGACAGAAGACCAGATGTTAAAATTTGTTTTATTTACACAATGTCACCGAGGATTAAATCTATTGTCTTTATGGAGCATATCCCAATATATACAATGCACACATTGGCATGGATCATCCCTGGAGGCACGGAGGTCAGACACACCAGGGCACACCAACACCATCTATGGAGACAGAATGGTTCAAAGTGGATGTGTCCTGGTTTGAGCACCAAGCCAGATGTTAAAAACTTGTGCAACAATAAGTAGGGAATTATATTCTTCCCAGATCTGATCTCCCACAAAGCTAGATGTGGTAGGCTTTTTTGTGATAACATATGCAGCAGTTTTGCTAGGTGAAGAGTGCTCAGGGAGAGTGGGACACCTCCTAAACGAAGAATAGTCCCCCATCACGATTTTTGGGAACAAGTAGATTCCTACCAGGAGTTTTTTCCTAAGAAGCAAATCTTCTTTGTATATAAGCTCTGAATGTGTATTAAAAAGAATTCTGATGTGAGAAAAGAAATGCAGTGTAAACTTGAACCCCTACAGCAGTAACATGCCATAACCCCACTTGCTGCATTTGCTGTTCAGTGCCTGAGGGTAGCACGTTGCCCGAGTCCTGCAGAACGTAGGCAGAGGTGTCTCCTGCCACAGAAGAAGTTTAGTCTGGTCCTACCCTGAGGCACTGCCACCAGGCAACTGCAGCTCCAAACCAGCTGCCACATCAGCAGTGTTCACCAGGGGCTGTGTGCTACTTTGCAGTGCTGCAAAGACCTCTCTCTGTCCAGTGTCCCATGAAGGAGAGCCATGCCGAGCTTACATGAGAGCCCTGACAGTGGAGCAGAAGTCTCTCGTGGGAAAAAAAAATAAAAATAAATTTTTAAAAAAGCAGATTTGGGAGCTTTGAGGACATTATTCTCCTTGAACCAAAGGGGAACCAGCTCTTTTCTGAAACCCACACATTACCTAGCCAACTCTCTTGCCAGGCTGATGCCCAAAGTGCTGCTGAGGCATTGCGAGGCAGGCAGCTCTTGCAAGCTCCCACACACTCAGCAGCAAAGGGGCTCATTACTCCTTTGGGTTTCTCTCCAGCTCTGAATATCAGATTGGGTGAAGTCATTTTAGTGAAGATCATCTTTCTTGTTTTTTCACCAACACATAGTAGCAAGAAACATCTTACCCCCTAAAATGATGCATTTCTCAAAGTACTTCCCTTAGATGATTTGAGCATTCATGGTGCTCTCCCAACAGGTATATCCAGTTGCTGCAAACATGTTAAGCTGCTCTAAGGAACCATGGCAGTCCCAGCACCACCACCACTACGCAAGGATGTTGTGTTACAAATCTTAGGGCTTTAGTCACCTGGAATTACCCTGTCTGAAGCTTTGCTGAAGTTTTGAAGAACACCTAAAATGGAAAGCATGACTGACCACAAATGTTGACCTACTTTAAGTAAGCACTTCCCTAGGAAGGCAAATTGCTTGATTTTGGGCACATCAGAGGAGTCTGGGATGAGTGGTCTTGTTCTTTGCTTGCCTCCAGCCTGGACAGTCCTAGACTGGCGTCAGAGGACAGGAAAAAGGTGTAAGGTGATATGGGCAGCCCTGCTCACCACCATCAGCTTCTGTCCTTTTTTCTCCTGTTTCTCTTCAGAGGGGACCTATAACACCAGTGGAGAGGGACCAATCAGTCCCCTGTCTCCACCAAAGCCTCCAAAATCTCTAATCTCCATTCCTACCTCTATTCTTCCCATGCCAATCTCAAGCCTCCCACTGGTGTCATTCTTTCCCAAATGCTACTTTTGCCTCAAGAAAGTACCACTGATCCCTTCACCACCTTGCAGCAAAGCCCCCCGAGGCTCTCCCAGCCATCACCGCTCTCTGAATTCCCACTGAGGTCTCCAGGGATTTTAAAAGCTAGACATTTTGCCAAAATAATATTATAGATGGATCTTAGTTCATTTTCTAGAGGGAGCTAGTTTAAATTGTGAAACGGTTAAAGTCCAAGACTGCTTTTGCTTCCACAACCCTGGAAGAAGGGAAACTAGAAATCCTAAGATAGATAAACCGTGGGGGAGACACTGTCCAGTGCTACCTGAAAAAGTGAATTTCTGTACAGGGGGGTCACTAGGCTCAGGTCTGCCTTCCAAGTTATCCCTACATATCACCCAAAGAGGTCTGAAGGGGGGCAGGGTTTTGGATGGGATTTCACAGTGAAACCTCCAGAACCGAGAATACAATTAGGGTAGCAAAACCTGGGGCAGGTGTGAGGGCAATGAGGTTCCTCTCGAACAAAAAGACTGGAGCTCCAGGCAGCCATCACCCTGCACAAGGGCAGCAGTGGGCTTGAGCAGCTGGGATGGACATGGAGTGGCACAGGAGCTCTGAGGAGCTTTGGATAGAACTAAAATCAGCCTGCATTGTCAAAATGTCCTGACAGAAACACACTATAAAAATAATTGCCTTTCTATAATTTTTTAAATCTTTAACAAAACAAATCCCATTTGGAGCGAACCTAAGAGTGCATTGCCATCCCACCGGGGAGACACCCAGGGGTTTAATAGGTTTGGGACCCAGTGTGTGCCATGTAGGTGGGATGGTCATTCTTTATTCAGGATAGATGAATGTGGTAAATAAGCTTTTCTTAATGCACACATAATTGAAGTTGCAAGACTGACGAGAAGAACATGTGAGGCTGATCAGAATTAAACTGTGTAAGAAAGGCCTGGCCTTGAGACTGGATGCTAGAGCAGAAACCTGTGCACTGGTGCTGGCAGAGTGCTCTGTGTGTTTGTGTTTGGCACAAAAGGAGCAAACAGGTTGCTAAGCAGAGTGAGAAGGTATTTACAGGATGTCCATTAGGAAAAATGATAGAGAAAGGTTGAGGTGCTGATGGGAAGAGAGAGCCTAGAAGAGATGTGCTCTTGTTTGGTTCCTAAAGCACTGAGGGACCAAACATATGCATCAGCATCTTCATCAAAGAAATATCTTATTATAGCCGGTTCCCATCCCTACTAGAAACAGCTTGGGGGTTCCTTCAGCATTCGGTAGCCGCTTCGCTCAAAGTGGGGAACAGTAATTCCCACACTTCAATGAGAGCAGTGCCATGTCTCTGATGGCTATGAAATGTTATCTCGGAGCTAACTTTTCATTTCTCAGGCATACAGTTTAACAACTAGTTAGACATGGGTGTGTTATACATGTCTTTAAATACCACCTGCTGCAGCAGTCTCCTTCTAGAGCCTGCTCAGCTCAGAGCCAGGACTTTTGAATAGCTGTTTGGGTATACTGCTGGCATGTAGCATATTCCTCTTCTGCCATAAACTCATGAAGACCTCATAAATTATGTGGGCTAAATTAATCCTTGACTCAGCTACAGTGGCACAATGAAGCTAAAGTAAGGATGAATTTAATCACAGGATGGTTAGTGTCGAGTGGCAGAAGAATCTCCCTTTGCCATCTTTACTGTGATGTGACACGCAGCTTCTGCTGGAGAGGGGAAGCTGCCTCTTGCAATGGAGGTTGCAGGTGACATCAAAGAGATGCTAAAGAAAATTTTATGTACTCCCTATGCAAATGAATACAAACTACAATGGTCTCTATAGGCACACACCAACTGTTTCTGTAGGAACAGGGCTTCATAGCTGCAGTATTTTTCCCGCGAGGGTACCAGCACGAAAGTGTGAAATTTATTAATTTTCCAAAGCAGCCCCGTTTGTAAACGCAAACTGAGTTTACCTTGGAAAAAAGTTTTCATTCCATTTTTCCACATGTTTACCTTCAGAGACCATTTTGCCATGGGGAACATCTGGATGAGGCAGATCTTTTCTGAGCTGGGCTGTGACCCTAGGAAAGCTCATCCCTGGAGGGGATGAGCAGGAGCAGTGGGGGCACGGGAAGCAGAGGGGGTATTGATTTCAGACCTACAGACTCCTGCCAAAGGGTCGGCTCCAAGGCTGCAAATGCCCTGTGTTGTGCTATTAGCTGGTGTCATTTCCCAGAAGTGAGACTCTCCCGTAGTCTCCCCTTGCTAATCCGTGAGGCATATTGCCACGCTGTAGGTTTGTTTTGAGGTGGCACAGGGGGAGGCAGGGAGAAGATCAAATTAGCCTCCTAGGCATGTATACAGGGACAAGGTGCACATAGGCACATTGCCCCTCTCCTGCCTATCACAGAGGGGTGCAAAATCAGCTGCCCCCATACAGCTAATATTAAGAGACCCATACTAAGTGCAACAAGCAGAATAGTGTAGTGGGCACTTTTCCCCTCCCTCCCGACCCATGAGTGCCCAAGGGATAGGACCAAAGAACTGAACCTGTGAGCAGCTGCCTCCTGTGGAGCCTATAACATTTGTGACTCAGCTTCTGACCTTGCTGGGTGCAGGGCAATTCCCCCAGCTGGGGAAAAAAAACATCAGGGCTCCCTGATGCAGTGCTCCCCCCTGTCTCAAGAGGCTCACATGGGGACTTGTGGCAGTTTTTCAGAAGAGGTGCACACTACAACCACCCCCGTGAGGTTCTCCAAACACATTCAAGCTGGACATAAATCCATCTCATCTCACCAAAATCCCAGCAGGGCACCACCGTCACCTCAAAGAGGACAGCAGAGAGAACATCAGGAACAAACTTGACCCACTTGCGCTCCTAATTACTATGTGTGTGCAAACACTGCCCTCTGCCTCCTGCAGAAAGGCTTCGTTGTTGGGTTGGGGATCTGTTGGGTTTTTTATTTTCCTCTCCTATGAAGCAAGATGATAAAGTAGCATTTTCCAGCCTGGCCGCACATGAGCATACAAGATGCTGAGAGCGAGACACTGGCACGCCTGGCTCGGCACTGGTAGTGCCAGCCCAAATATTCAGTGCCATAGAGTGAGGAGGCTGTAAAAGTCTTCAGCCCTACAATAAGGAAAACTCAGGGATTTTCTTATATGTGTTACGAAAAGGAGGAGTTTCAGCTTGGTTTGCCCTGTAGGCTCACATTTTCAAGCATTTTTCTCCCAGGGTAAATGTTAGGAACATTTTTGTTGTTTTTAACCATGTTTAATCTCTCAAGGGAAGGGGAAGATAAAATGGCATCAGACTTTATACCCAACCTGAGACATCTGGCCAGGCTTCATCAGCAGGGTTGATTCTCAGTGCATCCCCAGAGTACTGACAGTGCAGATAAGCGGAGCAAAGCCAAACATGAACGAGGAGACGTAGGAGCAGAGTAATAAAATTACCTTTTCCCCAAAGTGACAGCCAGCCCAGGGTATGGCCAGAAATAAAATCTGTGCCTCTTCCTGGCCAGGATAGCAGGATGAAGTCCCAAACCCTGCTTGCCTTGCAGGTGGGGTGTCCCCAGCCCAGCCCCAGGAGGGTACATGTGAGCTGTGCCAAATTGCCAATGCCCCTGACAACTCTCTTGCGAGGTGTCCCTCACCCAAACGCCAGTGCATCCCTTTGCCCCGTGACTCCCAAAGGGCGGCACAGATGTCAGTTCACAGGGACTTTCAACAGGAAAGAGGCGCCTAGCTCCTGTTCACACCTTGGAAAATCCCCTTGGCCTTTTATCTGCATTGGGCTATATATGGTCCCTGATGGCTGCAGTGTCAGGCTTGAAGAGGCACACAGGGCAGGGAGGCAGTGAGCCAAATTGCGGGAAGAGAAGAAAAGGTGTGACGGTTGCACGCAAGCTGCAAATGAGCCCATAGGAGCGAGCTGGGTCTTCCAAGCATGGCCTGCCCTTCTCCAGACTTTGGGTTCCCCATTGAGGTGGCAGCTCTGCTCCTGTTTCATGCTGTTTTGGCACGGAGGATATCATGGGGAACACTATTCTAAAGAAATGCATCCTTTTTTTTTTTTTCTTTATGGTCAATAATGCTGCAGTTTGACTTTAGGGTGAAGATTTGGATCAATTCTCATTTTCTACAAAATGATTCTCTCTTATACACCAAGGAATAGAATTGAAAATGTAATCTGTCTTGTTGAGAGGTAGAGTCAGGGTCATGAAAATTAACCCCCAAGTGCCATTTCGTGTACCTTTTCACATGCCAGCAAATAGCAGGGAACATTTTTGGATTTCTAAACAGTAATTTAGAAAAAAAACCAATCAGTTTTGTCAAGGCATCTGAAGGGATTCTGCTACCCTTTTCTCCATAATGTAAAATAACTGAGAACAACCATTTTCAGCAAAGATTCACTAGCAAAAACTATTGCCAGCTGAAAACTGGGATCTGAGTGACTCTGTCTCACAGCATTATATTTTAATATTTGGCTGTATAAATTGAAGCAGAACGGAGCTCCTTTATATTAAACAATTTCACTTCTGAATCCACAGGATAAAAAGCAAAAATAAAGAAAAAATGTAATGAGCGTTCTCAGGTAAGGTCAGGAAAATGTGACACTTTAAAATGACCTGATGAAGAGAACAATCAAGTGTAGCTGGCCCCATGCAGAAAGCTTTGTGAAGGTACTACCCATATATCACCTTTGTACTTCTTTAGACTTTATACTGCAAGCAGAGTTACTGGAGTCAGACCTTTAATCCAGCGTGCCACTTGTACAGTTGTTACTGGTGATCACCAGAGATGATTCTTGTAAAGGAGGCCCAGGCTGGATAAACATGCATGGTGATCCACCAAGGTCTGCGAGAACTGCTGTGGTTTGTGGGTCTTTCTTCTAAAACTCAGGGGAGCCAAAGGAGATGCTGGGAGGAGAGCTCAGTGGGTGACATGGAAGGAGAACCGATAAACCCAGACTGAGGGAGGAGGATGTTGAAATGGGTCAGAGACCTGGGAAGAGCTCCTCCTGGTGCAAAGGGTTTGTGTCAGTACCAGGACCCATCATCGGATCAGTTCTGCAAAGAGCAGCTTGACTGTTGCCTGTGAGCCAGGCTGATCAGGTACCTTCTGTGAAATCTGTTCATCAACTGAGTGTTGGGGTTTTGACCAAACTTTTGGTTTTTTTAAACCAAAGAGTGTCTGCTTTCCATTGCTATGTCCTTTCCATTTGGACTGATTACTTAAAGCAAGGGAAAAAATGTCATTCAGAAGGTTTCTGGTGGCAGATGGCAGGAATTATCTGGTGAATTGGACTTGGTCACATCTCAACATACCGGTTCCAGGATCCGCTTTTATTCTGCACGATAACACAGGGAGAGGGAAAACAGTGATGCACCACAGAGCTGGTTTGGGGTGTGGGCAGGGAATTGTTTTCAGTTAAAAACTCAAGGCTTCAACTCTTTGCCAAAAGAAAACAACAACAAAAAAGAAATGCTTCATTAATGGAAGGAAATTTCACAAACAAACTAACCAAGCTGATGAAGAATACAGCCTTTGGATTTTATTCAAATGATGTATAAATGAGAAAAATTTTAAAGCAACTCAGCTGGATTTTATCCTCAGTGCTGAACTAGATAAAAGTGGTCAGCTCTAAATTACTATTCTTATATTCATCACCTGAGTTCCTATAGCACTCAAGAGAGTCCAGGATATCTTTGTTCTGGGGACTCTAAAAATGCCGAATAAAAAGCCCTCCTAAGAGTTTCCAGCCTAAAGAAAAGACAACATCTAATAACAGGTGCAATAGATTGCTGGGAAATGATGAAGTACTATCTGTCAGCATGATGGCCGTGATACTCCTCCATCAGTGACTTAATTACTACCAAGGGCTCTCTTGCAGCAAAGGCAAGTTCGAAGGAGGGCAATGAGGGCACGCTGCAGATAGTTTCTAAGTGTCCACAGGAAAACAGAAAGGTGCTTGTTCGAAAATCGTACAAGTGAGAAGCAGAAGCTGGTGTGGGGCAGGTTAGAGCTGGGAATTAGAGGCAGCAAGAAACAGGCAACAGAGGTCTTGAAAAATACAATCAGACTGCTGTGCCTGATGCAAAAAGCAAGTCAAACCAGTGGAAAGATAAAAGCAGAGAGGTGTGCCAGCCATAGCAAAGGGATGGGGAAATGCTGTGAACAGTTATGTGCCCAGCAGGGCTGTGCTTGCCAAGGCTAGGGAAAAGGTTGCTGCAAATTTGGGTAATATAAAATTGGACCAAACTTTTGGCTTTTACCTCTGTGGTATCTTCTGGATGGTGGGAAGGACAAATCAGAAAGAACAAGAAATAACCTCTGTAGGAAGAGGTTGGAGGGTTAGAAGATGACTCTTATTAAGGGGAATTGATAGGAACCCAGTTCATGTTGTCCACAGAGACTTGCCAGGGAGAGTCAGCAACTCAGCTTGGATACCCAAAATGCCAGTGAGATATCTAAGCCCCAAGAAACAGAGGAACATGTGTGAACACCTCCCTGCCTTTTTGTGCCATCTTCACACTCAGCAAGTGCATCTCTGCTAGAGCAAAAGCTGTCAGAGTCAGAAACATGTCCAGGGCAGAGGTGCACACAGATGGGAGATGTATGCACAAAGCCACCCACCGAGAGTCACGGCTGTGACACACATGGGTGACAAGGAAAGATGCCATTCAGCACGAACACGTCATCTTCCCCACATCCCTGGTGGCCATCTCCCAAAGCAGCATTGGTGTCAGCTTTTCCGCTCTCACAACAGCCACTAAAGTGCTGCTCTAGTACTTCAAAAGGGACTGTTAAAGTAGCACTACAGCAGTCACCAAACAAGCCACTGCTATCTATCTTCAGGGATAAGATAAGACATCAAAGTGATTGATTCCCAGCTCTCCACGTCAGAGGCAAACGTGGGGGCCGGTGGCAGCCCACGCATCGCCTCATCCCGCAGCAGTGTGGTTGCATGCGGGAAGGACTGTCAGATTCCCAGTGGCTTTTTTTTCCTTCAGTCAACTTTATCTCCTTCCTGTTGGCAACCAAGCTTAATTTGTGCTTTTGAAATTATTTCCTTACCTTTAAATAACAATAAGAAACACCCACGGAAAAACGTCTTGGTGCCCTGACAAGCAGATTTACAATGGGAAATGGTGACCACCCAGCAGCAAAAACTGATAATTATAGGCACATAATCCATTCTATCAATCCACCAATAACCACAGCATGAAATGACCCCGTTAACACCCCCAAGGCCTAATCATTCACCTTCCTCCAATGCCCTGTCAAATAAACAGCTCATGGAAATGCTTGTTATTTTGTAGGATGCAAAAGCCTACCTGCTAGCCAGTGTAAAAATGAGGGAAAGTTGTAAATAAGAACTCTTTCCTGATTCATTTTAAATTTGCTAGCAGATAGTCATCAATGGTCTACTTGAGAAGCAGCTGCCAAGCTGTTTTGCCCTCCCTTCTCACTCTCCTTGTTACCTAATACATGCAATATCATCCCTCCTCAGCAGGACTGGGATGTCACACCACTAACATGAAGAAAATAAGAACATCTCTTATCTGAGCTGAGCTACCCTGAGAAGGTGCTGGCTGATGGGAGATAGGAACAAGCTAGCTTGAGGGACCTCTGAAAGCTCCTTATGGCCTGTTGTGAGGTATCCAGATATGGGCTGCAACAGGATGATCCAAGGGCTAGCTTAATATGTGACTTTCAGAGTTTTTAACAGCAGAAAGAAAGGAAAATGCATTGTCCCTGCTTCCCCCCAGAGTGTGTCCTGGGCTGCCACAAGGGCCCAGGTTGATGGTTCTCCTGGCTGATGGTTATTCTCACCAGGAAGGACCCGGCTTGCTGTGTGATATGGCATTTTGAGGGAGTCTTGTGGTTTGTGCTGCTTGAGTGAAGGTCCCCAGCTAACATTTCTTTCACACCCTTTCGTTCTGAAGCCACTGTTTCTGGGGCCCACCCATAGACACATAGGAAACCACACAATCAGGAAACAACTTTGGAAAATGCAAGTCTTTGTGCAAAGCAGAGCATAGAGGTGAATGGAGTTGGCCTGGAAAGCCAGAGCTGCATAAAACACACTTGTTTTTCATTGAAGAAAGACATTGTGCTGGGACAATATCGAACTCCCTAATGCATGGTCTGGAAGAACAAGTGTGTGCTGCCTACCACTCTAAAATCAGCTCCTGCTGCACAACAGCAAATGAATAAAAATGAGAAATAAAGTCCCGAGGATGATGGACTGGCAGAGGAAAAAAAAGACAGAAATGTTACAATCAATTAAGTAACAGAATTATTTTCCAAGGAGGCAGTCAATAAGACAGAAACACCGGCGATACAAATAGCCTGGAGGAACTTGCTGGCGGCTTTAGTGCAGCCGGCTCTTTTCCATTAGCGGCAAGGGATTGCTTAGCTGGACACACAGGGTCACTTTCCGCTTCAGTTCCTCCCAATCAACAGCTAAACTAACAGGTGCAACCTGGTGTTTAAATTTGAATATGGATAATGGAGAGCTGCCAGAACAGCGATGAGAAAAACTGCACATCGGATGCCTATTGAGATGAAAGTGGGGATACCAGCACATGGGCTCTGGGGCTGAGCGGCGAGGAGGAGAGGTTCAGCCCGTCCCCAGCGCCAGGCTGCTGGATATCCTGTGTAACATGAGTGGGGAATCTGAACACAATTACAAGAGGTCAAGTGTCCACATCAGAAAGCTATGAAAATCACGGGAAGTGATTATTAATAGCCATAGCAGAGAGGCTGAGGACTTAGCAGGTGGTCCTTTCATAAGCATAAGTACCTGTTTTGTAGGGGAAGGCAAGCTTTCACCCCTTGGTGCTGTCAATCAGACCCTTTCTCTCTGACACCAAAAGTCTTGGTCACAGGAAAAATACAATGGGAGTGGATAAGAGTGGTAGGTTGGACGAGTTTCCTGCTCTGCCCCAGCATTTCTGTGTAATTGTGGGCAAAGCCACCCCACACCATCCCATTTCCCATCCCTGATAAGCAAATTATAATTGCCTGTCCTTCTCTGGCGGCCAAGCATTGCACTGAGGAGTCACATGGAAATCTTGAGCTGAGAAGGTTATCGAGAACCCCAGGAGCATTGCATCATGCTTCTCAGCTGTGTGGGCAAAATCCAATTTTCTTATGCCCAAAAATGCAGGTATGGGACCTGCTACGGGTTAGAGTTGGTCTGCCCTGAAGAACTGGATTTCCACTGTCCCCAGCAGGCATGAGATCCAGCAGCAACCCCTACTTTGGGTTAGGTGTCCCACATCACAGGAGCTACCATGCTGTAAGCCAGCATTTCAGTCACTGGTATCAGCAGGTTTCAGAGCTTGTACCCAGATGAAGTAGGCAGGAGCATAGTGATTTTCTCTCTCCTGGTGGGTGGCTGCCCTGTGCAACAGCATTATTTCTGCAAACCCTGTCCTTGGTTTGCTCCTCTAACCTGGGCTTCTGTATTTAACCTAGAATCCAGATACCTAAAATACCCAGTTTTACAATAACTCTCCTAGAAGCCACCAGAATGTAATAAGAGATTCGTGCACAGTCCTTCTCAGTAAAACACAACTAATTTTCAAAATGGTTTAACTTCTGGGGGAAAGAGGACATGGAGCCAGACTCGATCTGGGAGCAACCCTGAGGATGATGCCAGATTCAAGGCAAGTTGGTTCTCTGGTTATAAAAATTGTCTCTCTTTGGATTGAAGGGTGAGAAGGTGTGGTATGTGCTTTTTTGAGGGATTTGGATGGCAGATGCAATCCCTGATGCTTTCCTTGAAATAACTCTTACTCTTTTGTGGAGGAAGAGCTCACAATACTTGCATTTCCAATGCACCTTATTTCTCTTGTAGTGTGCAGCCCATAACTATTATCTTGATGCACAATAAAATACGTAGACATAAAATGGTCAGAAAATTCCACATTTGCTAAACAACCAATATGATCAGTGCTTCTTTGTTCACTCTGAGTGTCTGTAAAAAAAGGCCTAAAACTTTGAACCTTAAAGGTCATCTTGACACATAAGGCATTTAATGAATTCTTGGATTGATCTTTGTCTTAGTTCTTCTGGAATTGAATTATAATGATCGTATTTGCACAGTCTCATTTTTTGGAAATAAAGTGCTTGGTTTCATTAAATAAACTAGGGACTTTGCTTCAGAAAGGGTGACTTTATGCAACTAGCTTAACTGCAACTAAAATATGGGCATATGTGCTGCAATAATCATCCAGCTCCATTATTGTTTCAGTAATTCAAATAGTCTGACATACAAGAAAGGAAAGTAAATTTAGCTTCAAATTGAAGGCTACGTATGGTTGGCATATTTGACTTCAGGGGATATTTATAAGCAAATTATTCTTGGGGAACTTCAGGAGGCATGACTAGAACTGCATTTTTTAAAGAGACTCTGTGCAGGCACCAAAATAATTGGTCAGTGCTTATGATAGTCCAGCCTGGAGATCCTCTGATAACGTAGGCCAAAACACTTGAAAAAAGTCTGATCCAGAGATTCCTTATGCAGAGGCCATGATGTTTTTATAAATGGTTAAATCTACACAAGAATTACTGTTAATTCCAACTTCAGAGAGCTACATTGAAAATGTGGTTATTTAAAATTGCTATTCAGCAGTTCACTAATTATAGTTTACAAAGCCTGAGTGCGCGGGAACACCCGCTGGAAGACCTGTAATTCTTGACAAAGGGCAGAACTGAAGACATGGAGCTTTTTTCCCTGCTCCCGCCAAGCCAGCCTAGGCAGCTTTCTGCCCATCAGCTTTCTTGGTGCTACACTAAGGCACCAAGCCTCTCCAGTTTCTTCATGCAGCTCCCTAGTGCCCAGCTCAAGGCTGCAGGGTCCATGAGATATCAGGGAAATAAAGAGTCAGGCTGAGTACTGTAGCATTTAATCCAAGTAAACCAGATTTCCAGGAGGATTTATATCCTAGCACAAACTTCAGCAGTTAGTCCTGTAACTTCTGAAGCTTTATCTTCTCTTTATCAGTTGAATAATACAGGCTCCTGCTTAGCCAGACTAAATGGCATTTTAATTGAATGTTTCCTTCAAAAAATCAATGGCAGGAAAATGACAGGGTCAATATTGTGGGAGCATATGCTTAATCCCCCCCCCCCAAATGATGACACACACACCCCCAAACACATCCACATAGGCAATACAGCTCTAGTGTGATTATCATTATTATAGTATTCTTCTGAAATCTGCATTCAGCTCTTGTTTCATTGGGCTATGGATAGGCGCACACTTGGAGAGGGGCACATAATTGTAAATGTTGCAGCTGGGCCCATCACCTCACCCAAAAAGTCTGGGATGGCTGCAGGAATCGCTGGGCACGTTCTCATGACCTTCCTTCACCGTGCAGAGGTGAATCAGATGATCGCCGTGGTCTCTTCTTGCTCCCATCCTTGCTAAAATAAAAGTCACCCTGTTCTTCATACTGCAATTGGTTCCCGAAGGCAAGTGCCTGCTCTCACGTGGCATCTTAAAAAGCCCATGCATCGCAGTTTGGATGCAGGCTTTTGCCTGTCCTGATCTGATTGCAGGAGACAGCCGTCTGTGGAGCTGCATGGGATAGTGTTGTTTTTAAGGGCTAGCCTGGTCTTTGGTCTAAACAGAGAAAAAAACATCCCTCAAAATGAGTCTGAAGGGGCGGGACTCAATGTGAGCCCTTGGCTGATTCGGTGTAAGCTTCACCCATGCACATACACAACTGTGCCTCAGTCTTAGCTTCAGGCACCCTTTGTCTCCCAGTGACAGCTGTCCCCTAACAGGAGAGCATAAGTTACGGTGACCTGAACAGTAGTTTCATGACAGTGTGCTCCCACGGCAACTCAGATGACCCACCAGAATTACTTCTGCTCCATCTTACCTCCACGGATAAGGCGCATAGTTCCAGCTCAGCTTCTGCAGGTGCTTCACAGCAGGCATCTGCAGCCATGGGTCTCTGTTGCTGTATCTTTCTGCCCCTTCTCATGCCCGTGACCCATGTCCCTCCACCTGTCCACCCTCAGTAATTCCCTGTGCGCTGCCTCAGGCCATGGGGCTGATTCTGAGCCCATTGATGCTCACCAAAAGCTGAGCTCAGAAAAACGTAGTGGGTGTTGTAATTCCTGCTGGTTTTCCTTCCTGTGCCCCAAAAGGCATACATCATGCGCTGTTCACCCAGCTAGCACTGAATTAGCTCTGCCATGCATGCTCTTAGCCCTTCACTGGGTTTCCTTGCCCCTGCAATGCGTAGCCATTTGCCTCTGCAAATTTGTCCCCTTTCCTACATATCCCCTCTGCATTTCCAACCTCATTCCCTTCACTGTGTCCAGTTTTACCAGATCTTGAAGCTCTGGCTCAAACAGGGACATTTTTTAGCTGTATGATCCCTCTAGAGTTAAATCCCTCTGCAGACTTTTCTTTCTTTTTTTTTTAACCCAAAATAAGGATGCCTTTTTCTGGTTTAGCTTATACTGCTTGCAGCCTGCTTTGCTCCCAGCTACATCTGAGCCACTTCTCAGTAGTAACAGAGAAAGAAGTATGCTGAACGGTGTGAGCAGAAGAGGAAAAGGCTGCTGTGCAGCAGCATCTGCTTCTGGGACTGCTCCATGCCTCTCTTGTCCCTTCTCACCTGAGCAGAGCTGTGCATGGATGACTGAGAGCTGAAAAAGATGTGCGCCCAGCACAGTCTGCACAGCAGGAATCTAACAACCCTGTGCTTGTGGAACTGGAAATCTAAAGAACTTGTACTAAAATCAAGACGCAGATATCCCTTTCAGATTTACTGCCAATTCAGTAAGGATAAATATCAGTCATCTTCCAGGTCATTAACAGCCTTCTCCAAACACTGCTTTCCAAGCCTAAGGCCCCAGGTATTTTCCTAATATTGCAGCAAGGCAGATGCAACTTCTGGGACACAGATCCCTGTTTTAACCTACGTAAAGAAGACAACCTTTAAAAAGTCAGTGTTTTGGTTGAAAACTCTGCTTTCCCCTTTAAAAGAGCTGTAACTATTAAGATCAGATACTCTGTAGCCCTCATCACTCTAGGATGGGCTATTATTGCCCTATCTATGTTGCAGCACCAAGGCACATTCTCTCCCTTTCACCCCCAGGCTTTTTTTACTCATGAGCTGATGGAAGGAAATGCAAAAGCTGGTGTTTGACTTTGGGGTGAGCTTTTTGGGGCACCATGTCCTGTTTTGCTACTGAGCAAGGCAAAGCTGCTACTCTACATCCCCACCATTGTATTCGGCTGACTCAGTACCTGCGATAACCTTGCCAGCTGCCCAGGCTTCTTCAAACAGTGCCTTGACTGCAGCATCCATCCCCTCAGCTCTCTGGGGGAAAGGGCTATTAGAGAGAACATGCTTCCCTTCAACTTCACCCGGCTTGCTCAGGCTTGGAAAACCTCTATTCACAGCTGGTTGTAGCAAAGGCTGGGGTTTTCTGTTGGGCTTTTTTCTTTCCTCTTTCTGGCCTGGAAGAAAGCAACAGAACCACAGGTGATGCAATTCAATTAGAAGCTACCAAGGCTTAAATTAAACAGAATTATTTATAAAATCTCTGGGCCATTAGCCCCGACTCTAACAAGAGCCATGCCATAACCTCCCCCTCGCTCCTCCCACATACACTTCCCTTCTCTTACAAAGGCTCAGCAAGATCCAATAAAATAAAAAAAATTTTCAAAACCCCCTTCAGTTGTAAAGAAGAAAGTGGCAACAACAATAACAAACAAACAAGTGACTGCAGGGCTGGATGCCGGATGCTTTGCATGTTGCTACATGACTTAGGCTGTGCTGTATCCCTGGGGTGGCATTGGTGGGCCCCCCAACTCATGGACCATGTCGGTGTTGTGAGGATGGCAGTGCTGCCTGCTGCTGTTGGCCTTTCCCTTAACCTCAGCCTCAGCCTGCACAAGCCAGCTAAGCCTTCATCTGTGTAAATAAATGGGAGTCCCAGGGGGGAGGTGCACTCCCCGCCAGATAAATTTGGGATGCTACATACTACACCTAGCACTTATGCATTCCCCTGATGCTCTTCCCAGGACTGATGTCCCCAACCCCACCGCCAACACCAGCCTCCCCATCCCGCCCCTCCAAACCTCAGCAAGGAGGTCCCTGAAGAACCAAGATCTCATTGCTGAGACAGTGTGCATTTCATTTTTTACTTTTCTAGTTCATTTTTAGTTCTTTGTTCCGTAGTTGATGAGAATTTAGGCTTCAGGAGAGCTGGACGTTCTCATACTTTCTCACCTCATCCACAGCAGCTGGGCTTTATCTGGGGTGAGACCTTGTAATGAAAGCAAAACTCTGCTCTGTCTTGTCACTGGTCCTAGGAGCACCAAGCCAAACATCAAGTTATTTTGCAATGTACAGTAAATCCGTAGTAGCTGGTAATGTGGAAAATGAGCTACATGTTGCTGAAAGGAAATCAATAGACTGGTTGAGCCTGGAAGATTTTACTTCTCTGGTTTTGATATTTTATCCCATAGGTTCTGTTTGTCTGATTGTTCTTTTTCTCTGGGACAAAACCAGCGCGACAGATGTGAAATCTGTTTATGCTGAGAAATTTTGTTCCTTTCCTGGTTAAGCAAATTAAACATTTTAAATTTTAGTCATCTCCAGCATGCCTGCCCTGCAGGAATGTTACTGGTGCTATTTGCAGAGAGATGATGCTGAATAAAAAAGCAGAACTCTTCCCTCGGTATTTTACACTTCGCCCACCCTTGGCTGATTATCAAAGATTTCAGTTCTATCTTAGTACTTCCTTCCAGCTTTGTGCAAATTATTTGTCTTGAACATTTCTTGACTTGAAAGTATGTCGAGTTCAGTCTTCCCCATGGGAATTCCAGGACTTCTACTCCAGCCAGAAAATACTGCGAATGCAGCCTGCTCCAGAGCAAATAAATCAGCTTCCACAAGGAAAGCAGGCAGGAAAGACTCCAGAAGTATTGCTCACCTCCTGGTCCAAAGTTCAGAACTGCCTGTGTTTAACCTGCACCAGTTCATCAGTTCCCAAGTGAAATAATAACACAGTTAGATATAGTCCGGATCAGTCAGAAAAGGTAGAAAATGAGAGGTAAGAAATCTATAGAGCTTTGGTGAAGCCCCCTATTTTTACTTATATGTTTAACTTTGCATATATAAAGAAGATAGGTTTTATCACCTTTAAGGAAGATAAGGTTGTGTTTCATTTAATATTTAATTACAAATGTTACCCATTAAAGTTCTTCTAAACTCTTGTTTACTAATTGAAGGCCTATCACGATGTCCAGAAACGGTATTCAAAGTGAACCAGTGTTGAAATAAATAAAGTAATATACATGATTAAGGAAAGTATAGCAATTGCCTAATTAGGTATACAAGTAACATAATAAATCTTATTTGAAAGTATTTTCTGACTGCTTCCTGAGCTGTGAGATAGTTTAAAAAATAAAAAAGAATGAAAAATCCACCCAAAAAGTAGCAGGCCAAAACTTTCCTTTTGACAAAGGGCAAACAAAGTTCCCAAGGTTTAGCAGTCACTTCTAAAGATAGAAAGAATTCAGGCTTTCTGAGTGGACTCTACTTTTGACAAAGCAAGTCACCCTATTTCTGCATTAAATCATAATCTGAAAATAAAGGGCATTTCAAATGTCACTTGATGTAGCGCACTGACATGACTATATTTTGGCAAGAAACCTATCTTTAGCTAGATTTCTCTTAAAATTTTGTACAGGACTCAGCATCCATTTGACGTTCTGCTGCAAGCACCATAGAGACAACCTTAATTCTGGCATTTCCACACTTGTGTGAGCTTGGCTGCATAACCTTAAGACCTTTGTCTATATGTGGCAAGTACAGATCCTGTTTCTCCTTTTCCTTACATTTGCTTTAGTCATTCACGTCCATGAAAAGCAGGTGCAAAACATCATGACTCTGCTCACGCAAACGATGCGAAGGTCAGTCAATGCCAGTAATGATGCCTCAATGGTAATTATCTCCTACTTTGGGGGGGGGTGTGAAATTATTAATATAATACTGAATTTAACAAACATAAAAGAGCATTTAATTATTCTAGTTATATTGTTATCCCCAGACACTTTCTTGTTTTCGACAGTATCTGCTCCTCTAGGGCAAGAGGTAATTGCTTATTTCCTTGCACACTTCAGTGATCGTTCTGGAGTAGCTAATGATTTATTAGGAGAGCTGGAAGTGTTCAGACGCTCTGCTAGTCAGCCGACAGTGCTGTGTCCAGCACTTTTGATGCTGATTACAAAAAATTCAACAGCCCAGAATCAGAGCCACTAATCAGGAGTGCTGCCAGACAATGACATGGTGATGATACCAGCTTTTTGCAGAGAATGCCCCTCCTGTGAGATACCTGTGATGAGTCAGGCTCTGGGAAGAAAAGATAATTCTGGCATAGGGACATCTCTCCTACCACATGTTTACCTGCTGCAAAACCTCCTCCAGGCCAGTGGAATCACAGCAGCATTAACACAAAGCCTGTGGTCCAGCTGGAACTCTCTCCAGACTTTCAGGTTGTCAAATTAACATTTGCATCGATTTAATTTTCACATGACTCATCATTAAGTGATTCAGTTTCTCTCTGAACAGCCTTCAAATAGAACTGACCTTTCTTTCAAAGCTTGACCTCAGGTGGGGATTTAGAGGAGGAACAGGAGAGTGATTCACATGCAGATGCCAGGGTCAGGCAGCTTTGGCTTTTCAGGGTGTATCTCACAAAGGAAGAGAGCTGTCACTACACAGGAGACACTTACGAAACATGCTTTCCTGCCACCTTGTATCAGTTTGCAAAAAGGACAGCATGCATAGAGATAGGGCAGGAAAGCAATTGCGACACAGCAAAAAGTGTGTACATGGGATCCTAATGCTGAGATTGAAATGTATCTTTGAAGTAAGACCATCGAGTTGTATGAGACTCACCCAAGTCCTGTATAGTCTTTGCACTGGGGTGTCTTTTTTTTGCCTGGAGCAAGTTGGGACCCACTAGTGTTAAATATCAGTAGATGAGACCTGAGAGAAGTATTTGTGGGGGACACACTTACTTTTCTGAAAGCATAAAGGCCCATCCCCTTTTCAGCCTGTCTGTTAGCTTCTGCAGCTACATATTTTGCCTCCAGACACCTCTCTAATGCATATAAATAGTGATTAAACAATCACCCTAGCAGTCAGGCAGGTGAGTTTGAAGACCAGTCCCTCTTAAGGTTGCTCGTAAAAGTACCGTGCACCCACCATTCCTAGTGAAGAACAACGCGCTGCAGCGCATGGTTTGATGAGGAATGCAGAAGCCAAACGTGGTGCTAATACTTGTGCATCAGCAAATAGACCACAAAACAGCAGCTTCTTAAGGATCACCTGGCAAAAGACCTGTGCACAGGTCTACATTTAAAGGTGGCCCACAGTGATCATTCTCCCCATCTCCATTCCTTGTCCTTGTCATATATTCTATACCTACAAAGGTGCAGTATTAATGGCTGCTCTTAAGCACCTACTTCTTTATACCATTCCTATAGGTTCAGAGGAAAACTCAGGTGGGAAGTGACCTCAGGAGGTCATCTGTTAGTCCTCCTGTGCTCTTCCTCTCTGCTTCTTGGAGAGGATGGAAAGGCTTGCAAGGAGTAAGGAGGACCTGCTGCTTTTAGGAAGCTCTCAGGAAAAATTACTACCTTAGGCCCACCTCAGCAAGAAAAGTGAGGTCTCCTTTGCTCCAAAGGTGGGGTGTCAGTCCCCATTCTCAACACAGCACCTTCCTCCCCTTCTTTTTGTGTACCTGCACTCTTCAGCATCTCCCCCCACCAAGAAATCCTGCTTGCCCATCTCTTGTATCACCCAAAACACTTGTTCATCTCAGGTCTTTGGCTTATGCTGGTTTTGGGAGTCACCAGCAGCTGCCAAAGCTCCCTGCCCTGCTATAGTCAAGAGGGGCACAAGCCTGATGTGGAATGTCCTGGCTTCTCCTGAAGGCTTGGGTTTTCAGTAACTCTCCATTTTCAGAGGTTATTGGCTTGCTCTTATCATGAAAGCTGCCCCTGGCAATACTTGTCCTTCCTTTGTAAGAAAAACATCCCAGGCCTGAAGTTATATAAAGTGTCACATGGGTTTAAGGCATTTTTTCCCCACTCACTCATAAGTGTCAGTTAGAGTTTCTTATCCACAGGCTGGGAGTCCAGGAGCAGCTTGTGTGTCTTTGGCTCCAGTATCTCATCACAGGGCACTTTTCACTTCAGAAATCGCTCTTCTCTTCTCAGGCTACTCCTTAAGTCAGGAGAAAGACTGTCAACTGACATCTGAAGGGGGGGTCAGCTCAGCAAGTACCTTGTTTTGTCTCTCTCCACCAAGCTGGAAGTTGGAGCAGGGGGGTATTTATAAGACAGAAAGACACAGGGTGCTGACCCTTTCATCTCACATTTCATTGTGAGGGATTTGAACTGTTAATTTTTCAGTGCACCATCAAGAGGGCTGCCAAGAAAAGTCCCAATTGCTAAAAAACTCAGAGCAAGCCGGGAGAGTCCCCTTGCTTGTGAAACAACAGAACTGTATTCAAAAGCATATAGATAAGCATGAATAATGTTGGGAAACAGGGAAAGCAGAAGAAAGAAAAAGAGTACCAGGCTGCCTCCACGCTGGAGCATTGAGCCAGCCATCAGCAGTGCATGCGGACCCAAGCTGGAAAAGCCCAGTGAGTTTTTGTCCTTCTCTGTTCTGGGCACATTGCTCCAAACACATTGCCAGAATTTCCTAGATGCCATGGACAAAGGCACAGGTAACAGCAGAGCAAGATGTTCCTTTTCTCCTCCAGACATGTCCTCTGCGCCAAAATCAAGGATATCTGCTTTGGTTTGGACCAGAGCCACGTGAGACTCTCACAGTGCTGGAGGAAACCTCTCCATCCCAGCTGCTTCCCCTGGACAGCTTTGTGGGAAGAGACCACAGTGAAGTGTTCATGGCTGGAGCCCTGACTATTTCAAGCTTTGTGAATCTCTACTATTGTATTAGTTTTCTCCATTAACAACTCTTGGTTTATAACATGAATGTTGAAACTACTCCGCTTCACTGTTTGCCTGAACACACCAGATCCTGAAACTTTAAGATCTCTTAAGCAGACACCATATGAGGTACTTCATCATTTATCTTGCTGCTAAGATCTCTTTTTTAATACTCCATCAATGTTAAAAATCCTTGAATTGGTCATAAATGAAACTTGGGCCTAGAAACAAGAAAGGGGGTGTAAAGTTGTGTTTGTTCCCCACAACAACCACAAGCAAGAGTTAGGCTCAAATTTCTCATAAATTGTACAAAATTAAAAAGATGGGAAGATGTCCTCCCATTTTTTCCTGATCAAAAATAATTCAATTTATAAAGGTTGCAAGCAAGACACTTTTAGAAGGAAGTACAGTATTTGGATGAATGTCTCTCGTACCTCTGAAATTTGTCTTACTGATCTATAAACTGTTCCCATGACTCAGCCACAAATTCCAGCTATGGTTTGATGTAGCTCTCTTTTTTCCTCATGTTACATGTCCCAGATGACTAGAGGCTTGCCAATGTGATGGCCATTTACACGAAGGGTTGGAGGAGGATCCAGGGAACTACAGGCCTGTCAGCCTGACCTCAGCACCGGGAAAGATTATGGAGCGGCTCATCTTGAGTGTGCTCACAAGGCAGGTGCAGAACAACCAGGGAATCAGGCCCAACCAGCATGTGTTCATGAAAGGCAGGTCCTGCTTGACCAACCTGATCTCCTTCTATGACCAGGTGACCTGCCTAGTGGATGAGGGAAAGGCTGTGGATGGTGTCTACCTGGACTTCAGTAAGGCCTTTGACACTGTCTCTCACAGCATACTCCTTGAGAATCTGGCAGCTTATGGTATAGATAGGTGTACTCTTCACTGGGTAAAAAACCTGCTGGGTGGAAGAGCCCAGAGGGTTGTGGTGAATGGAGTTAAATCTAGTTGGTGGCAGGTCACAAGTGGTGTTCCCCAGGGCTCAGTACTGCGGCCAGTTCTGTTTACAATCTTTATCAATGATCTGGATGAGGGNCAAGTGCTGGGTCCTGCACTTGGGTCACAACAACCCCATGCAATGATACAGGCTTGGGGAAGAGTGGCTGGAAAGCTGCCCAGCAGAAAAGGACCTGGGGATGCTGGTTAACAGTCAGCTAAATATGAGCTAGCAGTGTGCCCAGGTGGCCAAGAAGGACAACAGCATCCTGGCCTGTATCAGAAACAGTGTGGCCAGCAGCAGCAGGGAAGTGATTGTCCCCCTGTACTCAGCACTGGTGAGGCCGCACCTTGAGCACTGTGTTCAGTTTTGGGCCCCTCACTACAGGAAAGACATTGAGGTGCTGGAGCGTGTCCAGAGAAGGGCAACGAAGCTGGTGAGGGGCCTGGAGCACGAGTCTGATGAGGAGCGGCTGAGGGAACTGGGGTTGTTTAGCCTGGAGAAAAGGAGGCTGAGGGGAGACCTTCTCGCTCTCTACAACTCCCTGAAAGGAGGGTGTAGTGAGGTGGGTGCTGGTCTCTTCTGTCAGGTGACTGGTGATAGGACAAGAGGAAATGGCCTCATGTTGCGGCAGGGGAGGTTTAGATTGGATATTAGGAAAAAATTCTTTACTGAAAGGGTTGTCAGGCATTGGAACAGTCTGCCCAGGGAAGTGGTGGAGTCACCATGCCTGGAGGTATTAAAAAAACGTGTAGACAAGGCACTTCAGGACATGGTTTAGTGGGCATGGTGGTGTTGGGTTGATGGTTGGACTTGATGATCTTAAAAGTCTTTTCCAACCTAAACGATTCTATGATTCTATGATTCATCTCTTTTTCTAGCCATAAAATTCAGCTAAATACATGCAATATCACAGAAACACAGTTGCTACCATACAAGAAAATACTTTCCAGAGCTGAGGTTTGTGCTCTTGATCTCCTCTTCTCTGACTTACTATGGTGCATGGTTGGCAGAAAAGTATAATACCTAAAATAAGAGTCCCACGGTGGACACTGTGATGTTAATGATTCAGCCAATGCAGTTAATACTTACAGCAGGGTGTAATGCATTACCTGGCTTTAGTTGAAGGAAATTTGGGGTTTTTTTCTGATTCTTGGATCTTTTACAAAAGCTTTATAGGCCACCACCAGGCTTTTTTGATGTGAACTGTCACTCATCAGCACTGATAATACAGCAAAAGAGGGACCTGATGGGCTTCTTCACATCTCAGTCATCCATATGCTGATGAGGACAGTTCCATATCAATTGTGTTGCTGTGCATGAAACCATCTAAAATACAATATTTTGGTATATAGATATTTTTTGATAGGCTAGAGCAATATATCTTTTTCAATATAAACTCAAAAAGAGGGGATAAATGTGGACCAAAAGAAACTTAGACCCTTGGGGCACCTACAGATTAGACAGCAGCTGAGTTATGGTTTTGAGAACTTTGGTTATGTTGAAATTTGTGTCTTTAAGGTTTTGCTTTTAAGGTTTTTGGTTAAAGTTTCAAGAGATTGAAATTCCCAATTCATTTTATTTCTCCAGAAGGTGTTCATAGATGATTAATATGTGCAGTTTATTAAGCAGGCAATAATAGCATTACAATGGGAAAAGAAGGAAGAAAAATCAGTGCAATAATTTCATCAAGTGGCTAAGCCTGCATAATGGGGCCAGGACTTCTGGGTTTCATTACTCCATGTTTGACCTTGAGACAGTTGTGTCTATCTGTTCGTTTGTCTTCAAAATTATAACCTGCATTACAGGTGTACTGCAAACTTGCAGTCCTGCCTAGGAAGTCCACAAAGAGTATCTGCTGAGTGGTACCTCCCTGCACATCACAAATGAAGCTTGTAGCATTACTTAAGGGGAAATCTTGTCACCAGAGACAGCGGAGCATAAAATGCTAGTCATCCCACCTTAAAATGGGTACATAAAAGATTAGACACACACACATCTCTCCATTGATTATAAATGGGTCTCACTCAACAGAAATCAGGGTTTCTTCCTCCCTGGAAGAGCTTGCAGAGGATGCAGGCTAGACAGCCTACCAGGACAATCCTAAGCTGTGATATGCAACCCCGCTCTCTCCCAGATGGTCCATGCACCAAGCGGGTTTGGGTGAGGCAGCTAGAAGGAGAGGTGGGGTAAGCAGGTAACCAGAGCACTAAGCTCGAGCTTTGATTTTTTTTCTCTCAGGGCTTAAGCAGGTAACCAGAGGACTAAGCTCGAGCTTTGATTTTTTTTTCTCTCAGGGCTTCATTAGCACACAGCAATGCCTGTTAAACCCCATGAGTACTCGCTTCAGAGCACACTGTTCCTTCATTTCCATTTCTTTTAGTAAACTTGTACTATCACCATTGATCATTCTATTAATATTGGGCAGTAGCTGACCAGCACTTGATCAATTACCTGACCAGGCATCATGCTCCATCACCTACCTAATTACATCCTTGAAAGAAATGGTACTCAGCCCTCTAATGCTCTATTTAAAAGTAATACAGTTGTTCTGGAAAGCTGTTAATGGTGCTGTGCCACATTTTGAAACAACACAGCTGTTAAAAACTCATTCGGGAGGAAGATACTGATGTTAGGTATTGAAAGGAGAAGTGATGTAAATCCTCTGTGTTTGCTGTTCTAATTGTTTAATGCACAAAAACTGGTGAACACTTGTTGGTTATGTCTTTGTTTTAAAGACAGAGCCAGTAATGTGAGGGAAGACATGGGAAGACAGGGCTGACTACTGCTGGCATGGGCCTGATGGGGTCCCACAGTTTGCACAGTTTTTACATCAGCAGCAAATCTGACCCTACAATTATACCTCTTCCAAGGAGATAATTGCATGTTTCATAGCAGGCCCTGACTCTCCAGAGCCATCTTTGGTGCTGATTTCTAAATAAAAGTGCATCTCAGAAGAGTTTGACTCAGGAGGCTGCAAGCACAATTAGGATGACCTGCTTAGGCGTTAACATGTGCACAGTGAGAGTAAAAATAATATGTGTCTTATTCTGCTGGGATGATCCAGATTGCCTAAATCTGGGACCAGTTTGTGCCTTCGGCAGGAGGAGACATGCCTCTGAAGGATGAAGCCAGAAAGCCGGGGGAAGCCAGCAGGAGTCCTGAGCTCGTAGGAGGCACCAGGCAGAGACATGTACCTGAATTCCTGCCTCTCCTGGAGCTCCCATCGGACATCTTCAGCCACTTTGCACTCTCTTGTGTCATCAAAGTAGAGCTCCTGCTCTCCAAAACACCACCAGTGAGTGAGCCGCCACATGCCTGTGCAGGATGGGTATATTTTGGCACTGGGTGCCTTGGGGGGTTGATAGATGGGAGACTGAGTTTCTAAGCAGCAAGAACAGGCTCTAACCTACAGGTCCTCTATTCCAGCCCTCCCACAGTCTGTGGGTATTCCATGAGTCAGACTTTCTATGTGTTCAGCTCTGGACTTGGAACTGGGATGCCCAAGATGCACCAAAATAGGCCAGAGAGATCAAAAATTAGACCATCACCCTGTAGTGCTGGCCCCACACAGGAGGACAGACCTGCACTCTGTTCTCTCCTCTCAGTACCATTCCTGAGTCTTGCAGTCAACGACTGACTCCTGTAAAGGGAATAAGCCATGCCTGAAGCAGGGATCAGCAGCCAGGAAGGCCGTGAGAGAAGACTCAGCAGCACCCTAGGGTCACTTGGGCCAGAGGATCACCCACCACTTCATAGTTAGGATGGCTTTCCCTGAAGCCTAGCCTTGATTTTCTTTGATGGCAAAATACGACAATTTCTTCTTGCTCTTCCCCCACAGACATTCCCTACCATCCCAGATTAGAAATTCATAGTGCACACAATAGGATCATGATTGCTATTTTCCACATTCTGCTCATCATTTTCTTTAGTCACACCTCTATGATGTTTAATAGGTCCTTATTGAATTTGACAGCAGTCGTATGCCAGAAGCACAGAGATAGCATTAGTCATATTTCCTCTACTCTGGAGTAATGCAATAATGGCTAGGTAATTAAGGCCTGCCCCTTATTAACATGTTGAGCTTCATGCTTTTTCCTTTCTATATTCAAAATTTAGTCATTTTTCCCTGCAGATCAGCCCTGTCTGAAGTGGACAAAACCTTGTGAACTGCATGGTGGAGGCAGTGCCAGAACACCAAAGAACAAAGGAAGAACAAGTGAAATAAGAGCAAAAGAGGAAAAAGCACACAAGAAATAGTGAGGTAGAGGGAAAAGTAGGAGGCGGACTACCTGCAAGCCACAAGTATCCCAGGCCATTGCCTGGTGCCTTGTTTGAGACCTGTACAAAATGACCCCAAAAGTGAAATGGCAACACACACCCCCATGGTGCGAGGAAACTTGAAGTAGGACACACAGAACACATGTAGTAGGACACATGGCCATATGTCAGGTTATGTGGAATAACAGTGCTTTAGAAAAGATGCTAATCTGTACACAGAAGTCTTTTGAGTTTTGAGCTTTCATCCTGTGCTCTGAAGTGAATTGGCTATAAGGCAAGAGAGTTACGCTTGCTGGTAGAGCCATGATACCCGCACCCTTTGTCATGAGTCCTCCTCAAGAATTTCCTTTTTCATTGTGTTCTTCTTCATCCTTTTTCTCTTTGACTTTCTTCTGAAAACCAAGGGCAGGATTTTCATATGTCAATGCTTAAAGTTAGGTCATAAGCACATTTTAAAATAAATATAATGTCAATACAGAACCACTTCAGTCTCCATTATCACTAAGACTGATGGCAAACTAATTCAGTCTATGTAAGCTGGCTTCTAATTATTTTGTGTCTGAGGTAGGAGAGTGAGGACCTGATCTCCCAGAGTGCCTCCTGAAAGTCAGATTGGTATATTTATCTCAGTGTACCAGGTGGGTTTTAAGACTCCTCTTGGGAGACTTCAAATTTAGACTTTTATTTACTGAGCTGGGGATCACCAAGTGGAGGATGCAGCACTGTCTTCAGGCCACGTGCAGGAGCAGCATGGACACTCCTACAGCAAGCGCACCTCTTCCCTGCTAGTACAAAAGCATCTAACCCAAAGACAGAATAGGTTTTCTCTGTACAAGGTTTCTGAACTTCATGATGCGGCTGATGCTATGGAAAGGCTACAGATGAGCAGGAGTAATTGCCAAATTATTCACAGAAACCAGGCTGTTTAGGCAACCCTGAGACGTATGACACAACAGAAGAGGACAACAATGTTTTATCAGCAAGACATCATTTTGACATTACATGTTTGATGATGAGAGCTCTGGAGACTCAAACATCAAGACAACTTTCTGCTCTGTTCCTACATTCCTGTTTTATTGTGCCTGTTAAAGCCAGCACTAACAGGGGCCAAAACCAGCATGGTGCCAGCAGCTGAAAAACAACTTGGGAGAGATGTAGGACCATTGACCAGGGGTGGAGACAAAAACCGTGAAGTAGGTAAGGTGGGCCAAGGAGCCACCACAATTGACCATGAGTGCAGATCTACTTTACCCTGTAAAAAGTGCACTTTCTCTGACCTCCCTTTCACAGAATACTGACCTTTCACCCCAAATAATGTTCTGAAGGTCAACAATCCCCTTTCATATACCTAAAGTTAGGTATCTCCTTCTGTATCCTGATGCCTCAGGGGTTTTTGCATCCCAAATATATCTGAAGAGATCTAATATTAGGGGTCTAATTTTGAAAGTCTTGGCTGCCAAACCCAGTATATGAGTGCTTATATTGTTAAATGCATACCCTAAATTATATAGGTGGTACACCATGACTGACTCAATGTTTGCATTTTCTACCTTCTCAACTCTAAAGAGGCAAATATCCTTTTTATGAAAAGGTCCCTTTGAGGTAACTGAGACTACTTGTGTGAATAAGGATTTGTAGGATCATACCTGGAAACTCTTAAGTCATTTGGGTAGGAACTTCATCTTCTCATGCATACACAAGATGTGGGAAGCAAACACATTATCCTGTTAAATCATGTCATAGTCAAGACCTCTGTTCTGCTGCACTGGCTTATTTGGAGCTATACTCTGCTCCATTAAAAAGAGTGGGTCTACTCAATAGCTAATAGAACTGAAAATTTGATCCTATGTTTGCAGATACATTGTCAAATCAGAATCAGAGGGACTTCAAATTTAGGATGAAATCCTCGAGCATGACTGTTCTTTCATGACCTTCAAGGCATGTTCAAGACATGTCTGTACTAGTAAATTAAATAGTGTGAGGCCTGGTTATTACAAACAATACAGCGTGCACCTATGCCCAGGTGTCTTACAGAAGAGCGCTAGATGGCATGGGCCAAGTCTGTGACAGAAACTGTGCCAAACGTTGCACAGCCTGGATGCTGCCAGCCCCATACCCAAGCCATATCCTTGGACCATGCATTTTCCTAGCATGCGTTCTGCTGCCTTGGAGTCTCCAGAAGCAGGTTCTCCAGCCCCCTGCCCAGCTCAGGCAGCCCCAACTGCTGGGGCTCAACCCCCTCCAGCAAAGGGATGCTGAGCAGCCTTAGAGCAGGGCACAGAGCTGGTGTATTACCAGGGAGTATTTCAGCTGCAGCATTTGCCCTTTGGCATCTTTTGCCCTATCTCTCTCCACTAAATGTGGTGGACCTTAGCTACCAGCTGCCTGGAGGTGGTCTCAGGAGGGGCTGCATTGCCGCTGTTGTTGGGTCCCAGCAGGCTGGCGTTGGCAAGCCCTGCAAGGGTGACAGCAGCTCCCTTTGGAAACTGAGCATGCTGAAACCACCTCTCTACTGTGCCCAAGCTTAAAAACAAGATCAGTCTTCATTTTATAAGCCCACTCCTTTGAAGTTCCCAGGGATCTCTAAAAGGTCATTAAAGCTGCAATAACAGTCTTTAGTAATAGTAAAATTTTTCTTTTCAAGTATTTGTGTTATGTGTTGGACGTTGCTTACTAAAACATTCACCTGGAGGGAATGAAAACACCCCCTCAGACACACACACATACATCCTGCGGATAAAAGCTCCTTCTAATTGCAGCAGGAAATGTGACATTTCAAACTGGATGGACGAAAGCACTAATCATTGCCTGTGAGGAACAATCCTGCGGGGACCGGGAGAGGGAGTGGGCAACCGAGCTGCTCCTTTCCAGCTCAGTGCCAATATGCTGTGAAATGTATTTTCTTAATTTAATAAACAGCCCTTCCCCCTGCCCACACTACCCACTTCTCATGGAGCAAATACGAAGTGGAGAGAGCCTGTGCTGCAGCAAAGGTGGGAAGTCGGGATCAGCTGTGACAAAGATACTGCATTATTTTGCACCATGTGCAAATTTTCTTCTCCTTCCAGGGTTGTTAAAAGTCAGGTGGTTCATTGCCATTGACAGACTTCCAGTTTTAAATTTTTTCTGTCTAACGGGAGGAAATCAGATTTACATTTATTTGAATGCAAACATACATCTTAAATATAGCATACATAAAGCTGGTTTACTGCCTGTTGTTGTCCACTCCCAGGCTGTCATAGTTCCTCCAGGAAAACAAAAAAAAAAAAGGATGATAAATTGGACCTTCAGCTCAGTGTATGACACCTATAAGCAATGCCATACCACTTGTTGAAAGACACTTCAGATGACACATTGACACATGAGCCCACAGTCAATAAATTATCCAGTTTAATTAAAAAACATCCCATCTCCCTTTTGCCCACCACCAACCACTCCTTCTGAGGCACACATTTGCTGACGCGTTTACACAGACTTTATTTTTTTGTTTGTAATTCCTTATCTTACTTCTTTACACAGACATAGCCCCCTGCCATGTGGTGGGAGCTGCTTGGAGCGAGGCTCAGTCCAGATGTGCCCACCGTTGGGTGCCCAATGCCTGGACCCAGCCCAGCACCCAGTGCACAGGATGGGCACCGATTAGGTGGGCACAAGGTCCATGAAAGGCCACCAGGAAGGGCTGATTGTTGCGTGCTTAAATCACACTCCTCCTCAAGGCTTGAACATGCTGAAATTGGGACAGTATTGCCACCACCAGTCACAAACAAAGACACCTTCCTGCAGGCAAAAGATGATGTTTTACTGGCAGGGTGGTGCATCTCCTTACCCTCCTTTGGGCAACCCTGGAAACAGGAGATTCATCTTGGACTCATCTTGGAAGATGCATCCTTCCCACTTACCACAAGGTGGAAGGGAGCAGGCAGCTCTCCCCTTGCAGATCAGCAGTGTTTTGGACGAGCAAGCTAGTGCAGGATCAGGCATTAGGGACAGACAGGTCTCCAGGTGTCACTGGGATGCTCATGTGGAAAACAGGAGAACCCATTCCATGGATTGAGGAAAAACCGTGCACTTCCTTCCGTGACCGCTCAGCGTGGAGCGGGTGGTTTTAACACCCGGAACTGGAAAACGCTGCATGGCTGACACTGGTGGGCACAGAGTTCTGGGGCTTTCCTTGCCCCAGAGGCAGCAGTGGCAATCGGGGTGGAGGGGACGGTGGCAAGAAAGACACACACTCTGCTCCTCCCATCCACCTCCCTAAGCAGTTTGGTGACAGGCACAGACAAGGCATGTCGGGAAGGGGACACCCCACGCAGGGGTACAGCAGGGATATTTGCCCACAGGAGATGCTCCTCACTTATCCATGGCACCAGCAAACCTTGCCAGGGGTCTGACTCGGTGGGAAAAGGGATCTGAGTGTTAAGTGGGCAGCATCACCATGGAAGTGGAGGCCAGGCTTTGGGTTCGTGGGAGATGCATCTCTGCGCACCGGGGATGGCCCATGGCAGGGTGGCACCGCTGCTGCATGCTCCCCTGACCCCTCTCTGTCTTCACCTTGCTGGCATCTTGCTTTTCTTGAGCTCCTCGTTTCAGTGTCCAGCTGTACTTGTTGTCTTGGGGGGAAGAAAAAAAAAAAAGTAATTTACTGCGAAGCACTGGCTGAAAATCATTTTCTGAACCACTGCACAATTTTAATCAGACGACCATACTGTATCCAATCAAGGGAGGATTTGCGAGGGGGGTAGAGGGTCGTTTTGCTGTGGCCTTCCCCAGAGGACAGTAAATCCAAGCTCTGCTCAGGAAGACGAGCTGTCTCGGGCTTCACAGCCTGCCCAAACCTAATTTGCACTAGAATTACATGGCCATTACTAATGTATACAGTGACTCAAATTGATTACTTTGCTATTAGTAAGAGCAATGTGCTCGCTTTGGTGATGGCAGCTTCCGACAGAGGAGGAGTACAAAGGGGCAAGAACAAAGCGAAGTTGCTGCTTTGAAAGAGTACGTGGGGATGAGCAGGGCCATGGGGGTGAGGAGGACCATCGGGCTGAGGAAGGTCATGCTGAGGAGAGAGTTCGGCACGCAAAAGAGCGCACGAATGGCTGGACTCAATATTTTATGTACTTAGCACATCTTGCGTTAAAAAATATCACCTGGCTTAATCTTCAAGTCCCTGAAGTCTTATCACATATAACAGGAGTGTCTCCAGTTTTAATTCAGGACTCCTAAGGCCATGGGAAATCCCAGACCCCCCTGGGGCTCCCGTTCATGCTTGCAGTCCTGGGGGTGCTGCTCTGTGGGAGTGCCCAAACACACTCCTGCACAGTCTTACTCACTTCTTCACAGCACGTATAGCCTCCACCGGGAAGAGAACCACACCTTGCAGCACTGGTAAGTTCTGCAGCGAGGACTGCATCCTCCCTCGTTGGCCCAACAACAGCCAAAGCTTCTGAGCAATTTAGGGACAGTAGAAACCCTTTAGCAGAAGAGTTCACATCCCTCTTTGTCCCACACCCCCGTGGCAAATGTGTTCCCCCTGGGAGTGGGAACCTGCAGTTCAAATCCCCGGTGCAAATCGGGTGCAGGGGTGTTAGAATATTGGCCTCCAGCGTCTCCAATATGTATCTCTGCTTCTCATATACGTGGCTTTGGCAAGAAGGACGTGGCCTGCCTTGGCACCTAATTCATTCCTGGCAAGGGCTCAGGACAAGCAAGCCCAGAGATGGCGAGGGTGCCACTCTGCTACCGATGGGACTTATCCTGATAGCAGGAACATCGATTTCTTTCCTGAAATCTCCTACTCAATACAGCACAAATCTCATGTAATGAAAACATAACCCTGCAGCCAAAACTCTTCTCCCACACAGCCACAGACCGATCTGAACTCCACGTGAAGATACATTTTGCATTCCCACCCACAGGAATCTCCCCACACATTAAAACACAGAAGACTGGAGCTGGGACAAGGGAGGATGGGGAAATTTTGCTGCAACCTTTCACTGCTCCTGCACAGATTCTCCCTGCGCAGCTTTTCCCTGTTACATGTGTTTGACATTACAGGATGCCTGTGACAAAGACAAAAAGGAAAGGTTAATATGTTGTCACCCAGGCTAAGACACACTAAGCAATCACTTTATTTGTTCTTTAACCCTGGCAGGTATTTGCAGGCCTCCAAAGTCACCCCAGGCAGGGGGTGGCACTGGGGAAAGGCAGCCCCCTTACCAGCACATCTCTTGCTGTGAGGTCCTGAGCTCTAAGTTAGCACTGATCCTCTGATTACAGTTCACTTGACTGAAAAGGACAGTCAGTCTGATATACTAATAATGTAACAATACAGTCAGCAATAGTGTAGCAATAGGAATATCAATACAGTTGTCTTCAAGTTGCAGTTAAATCCAGTTAGGTGAGCCCCAGCACCTTTTTCTGGAACTCCAGCTGCTGCACATCACAGCTTGATGTGAGCTCAGTTAGGTTCAAAACTGTCCCAAACAAATAAGCAGGATAGTGGTTATATTCTCTCCCCTTCCCTCCTTCACAGGAATGGGAGAGGAGTGGTGTCTCCTTGCAGATGATGAAATTCAGCCTATGGAGGTATAGGTAAGAAAAAGACAGGCAAAGGCTGAAGCCTCAGTACCCAGAGCTGGAGGAGACTGAAAAATGAAGTCACATGTGATGAAAGGAAACAGACTGTGTGTACCACAGCTGCAGTGCTTGCAGCAAGCCTTCAATCTCTTGCCCATCTCCTTTTGGCACCCGCATACGTATGTATATACATGCATAGGCACAGGGTGATAACCCTACCATCCACCTCGCAGAACGGTATGACGGGGCTGATGTTCTGCAGAAGGTCCTTCAGCTGCCACTGAAGCAGCTCAGGTTCAACCCAAGGGACCTGCTGATGGCTGAGGGACACGATTTGGCATCTGCCCCTCTAGCACCACCACCAGTCAGGTGAGCTTTCTTGCCTTGCTTTCACACCCTTTCGTTTTCAGCTTACCTTGCGTATTATGACAGTCTGGTAATCAAATCCAAGCTTAAGCGCACTTTCACAGCCAGGCTGTCTAATCCAGCTATGATTTCATTTCATCACACTTTGTGTCCCACCGTGGCTCCCCAGGTGCTCAGACATGGCCACCCTGGTTTTGGAGGCACTGCAGCACCAAAGAGCACTGGCTGGGGCACAAACAAGCCATGGGGGGAAGAACACATATTTTTCTTAATGCATGGGAGTAAAAGGAGGCTGGCAGGGAGACGGGCTGGTCTTCCTCCAGATGGACGCATCCATGCAAAGATGGGACAGGACAGGACTTAGGGCTGGTGAGCACCAGCAGCTTGAAGGGTGCTCCCATTCCCTCCCTGGCTCCAGTCTGCTCAATGCTGAGCCCTGCCCCATTGGCTGCTGAGAGCTGCTAGGGAAAATTTGCACAGGACTTTATTTGCTGTCTTGTGAAACATTTATTCTTGACACAAACCAAATTTACTTCTGTGAACTGCTAAATACCTCCACGCTGTTTCTTAAGCAGAGTTGGAAGCACTTTGTTCCAGACCTGTTTTCCGCATCTCTCCCCACCCGCTGAACACATCAGTGGGGAAGCTGGGATGCCGGCCATCGTACCTCTCAAACCAACATGAAAAGCCTCGCGTTCACCTCTTGGAGGCGAGTATTCTGGGAATCTTATGTTGCCACAGCTGTTAATTTTTCACATGGCAGGTGGGAAATTTGCCCTGTTTGAAGGGCACAGTGGAAAAGGCCAGTTGCTCTAATATTTACAACATGGGAAAGAGGGGGTTGTTCGTAGCCAGCGCCAAGTATCCATCCCAGAGCACCCACACAGACACTGCAGATATTTTAAGCAAATACTCAAAGCTCTTGTTCGGTCTGTTCCTCCAAGCTATGGCAAAAGCAGACAAGCCATTAATTGCACAGGCAGATGGCTATTAGGAAGCATGTGAGAACTGGCTATACCACCACTGTGTAGGTGGAGCTGATTAGATGGATCTGAATCAAAAAAAAAAAAGGAACATTTCCTACATTTCCTTTGCTGCATGGTGAGAAAAGCTTTTCTAGTGTGACTGCAGGAGAAGACAATTCAAAAATAACAGCAAAATTGCTCCTCACTTCCCCACTGAGCCAGGTTACTAGCAAGAGCACTTTGAGGTTTATATATTATTCCTCCACAGCTTCACTGCTGGCCAACAAACACAGGGACCAGGATGGGCACAGGAGGGTTTGGGGTTTTCTTCACGCAGGCTGGCATGGGTTAAACACATAAAGAGACCCAGGCATTACAGTACCAGAGGTCCCCACTGCCTTGCAAGCTGCTACCAAATAAATCCCTCCCTGTTCCTCCGCCGTCCCATCTTTAAGCAGCTCTGGTTTATCCACCTGACTGGCCGTACTTGGGAAGCATCTTTGGAGCTCCTTCACCATGGAGACCTCCCACCAAAGGCAGCCACAGCAAGGCTGCCCTATTTCAGCAACCCATTCCACCCACCAGCACAGATGACAAGGGTGCCTGGCATGCAGGAGACGTTCTTCAAATCCTCTGGGGCTGACGTGGCTGCTCCTCTGGTGAGCAGCCTGGGGACAGCATAGCCCTAGCTGGCCAGTTTGGTAGGGTTTGTACAAACTGGAAGTTTCTACTAGAAACCTCAGTGGCTTCAACTCCATGAACTGAATCAAAGCAGGCTGTGAAAATTGTGTCTGCTTGGACATCTCACTCAAACAGGTGGTGTACTGGCAGAAGTACCTCTATTTAATGGTTTTCCATGACAGAGGCTTAGCTTGTCCAGCCAATTCCAAAAAAAGCCTCAGGACTGAAAACCCCCAGAGAAACCCAGTGCCCATCTCCTGCAATAGCCGCTGGCCAGATTAGCAGCTTCTGCAAATCCTGGGTTTTGTTACCTACTTGACTCCATTTATTTTACAGGATACCTGAGTGTCTCCCTCAGGGAGACGATTCCAGTGACGGAAAGGACACTCAAAGGTGGGTGTTGCAGCACCTCTGAAGCGCTTTGACGAAAGAAATCCTCAAACTTCTGGGTGTGTAGCTTCTCCCCTTCCAGTTGTTGCCTGCTGATATCTAATATGTGTTAATTTTTCAGGGCAGGGGCTGTTTCTCCACAGGTTAGTGCAGCACATAGCACAACTAGCTAATGAGATCCATCTTTACTACTACAAGACAAACTGAAAATTGCAAAATGGTGCTCAAAAGTGAACCAACCACACAAAAATAGAAAGCAGAACTTTAAATTCCACCCCCCACCCCCCAAACTGTGTTTACAGATGCAAAACAATAGCATTGCAAGACATCAGTGCAGGGCTAAATCCTCACCTAGAATGAGATTCATGAAGCTGGGGTCAAAATTGTCTTTGGAGCACGTACACAACTTGGGTGGTCAATCTGAAGGCACTTTCAAACATTATTGTCAAAACCCTTATCCAGGAAAAATCATTAGCTTCACACTGCACTGCTGTCAACATAACACTCCAAACAATTCATTTTAAGTGGGTATCTTAGTATTATGAGCAGAAGACAGTTATCACAGGCCATAGACACTCCATTCGTAACCCCCATCGTTTTTGGCCACCGAGGCTGACACTGCAGAAACAGTCTGCCCTCAAAAGGCCAAATACCAAAAGCACACCAAGCCGAGCTGGTGGGTTGCAGCCCGGGGCCACTGAGCACAGCAGCTCTCCCCTCCATTCCCTTCCCATCCACCTCCTATTTACCATCCCTTTCACCCTGATTCAAGACTAGCAGTAACCATCAAGAATAGACAGTCAAGGGAATAGCAGAAAATCATTGTATCTGGCTGCGGACAGCCTAGTCGTCAACTTCCCTCATGATTCAGTTATTTAGCTTTAAAAACATCATAAAACAGTGGAGGAGCAAAGGACAGACCTGTCCATTTCCAGGACTCCTGCTGCTTACCTGCATCACAGAGGTTTGTATTGTCACTACAGATGCACACAAGGAAGTGATTAAGTGTGCAACAGGAATGACAGATGGACACAGACACGTGCACAGTTCTCATGAAGGATCTTGAAGCAATTACTTACAGAGGCGGCTCAAACAAGTGTGTAAAGCCTCAACCCCTTGCTGTTCCTTGTCTTATATTTCCTATTGTAAAGAAAGCATATTTTTTTGCTATATGCTAGACTCCACAGTTATTTCAGATGAGGAAACCAGCAGAAGACGAGCAGGTGAACATACTCTTTGGCACAGACCAGTGCTGGAAGTGGTTTCACCGTTCACCACCTGCTGCCACCCTCCAAGGGGAGCTGAGGAACACCAACCATGTTCAAACAGAGCTGAAAATTATACAGGGAGTCTATGCAGTAAGCCACGAGGCATGAAAATTATGGTAACTGAGGCTTGCAGGAGTTCAAGGGGGCATGTAAGCCCAAGGAGGTACCGAGTTAGGGAGCAGCTGGTCTCCAAGCAGGCCTCCACGGGAGAGTCCCACTCGGCACTTCTGCTGTTGTAATGGCAAGCTGTCAGCAGAGAGGGAAGACACCTGGAGTTCCTCGCATACAACTGGTGCTGTCTCAACGCAGGACTTTTGCTAGACGGGTATGTATCTGTAGCACAGAGATCTGTTTCGGCTGTCCGTAGGTGTGTGAGCACTGCAGATCTGTAACCCCTCAGCTGACAGGATCAAGTGGAAAAGGAAAGTGGGAGGCTGAATTAAAAAACATAAATAATTCAAATAATGGGGAAAAGAGAAAGACAATGCGAAGAGCAATGAGCAGGTACCTTTACCAAAGGGTGACACTATCACAGTGCCAACAGGTTGCTTGGACTCCAGTGAAGCACACACAAGACCATCAAGAGGCACATGAAGTATCTGGCACTTCGTTACTCCAGGCAACACACATCGACATCTCCCATGTTCTGCAAAGGGAGAGGTGGCTTGTTGTTTTGTGATTTACTGTTTTTGTTACATTTGATAGGATTAACAACCAAAATTCTGGGCTAAAACTGAAATGAGCAAATGTCAGGATTTCACCCAATTTCTAATTTATGTGGGCAGTAAGCTTTTATGATGTACTTAGCTAGTCACATTTCTCTGGTTTTAAATGTCTGGATTTTGTAAATATGTTCTTGGCAAACACGAAAGTGTCATGGGAACTATAACTGCTTTATAAAGTGAACTACTTTTGGATACTGCAACTGAACTGAGATGAAGGAAACTACAGTCTTTAGAACATCCAGCCGATGATTCACAACACCCAAATAATGCTCCTGATTCATCCTTTACGAAAACAGCCCAATTCAGCCTGGCATTACATGACACTTCTCAGAAACTATTAACTCTCACGTTAAAACTACTGCAGGTGTTTTTATGGAACAACTCCAAATTTATATAGATTCTCACCATTAAAAAAAAAAAATAAATCTCAGTATTTCCAGTTTTTACTCCTTCTTTCCAGATGAAAAATCTCAGAGGATACAAGTCACACTAATTTATGTCTGAAATTCCCAAATTTATACATAAATATATCTGAAATTCAAGATGTACACACAAATAAAGTACAAAAGTAATGAAAAAAAAATTTCATTACATCTCCCAAGCAGATGCAAATCTGAGCAACTTCAGTTGCTGCTGAAACAGAATTGGAAAAGCATTTTTTATCCATCTTCTGCTTTCATGTAACAGTTTTGTTGCAAAGTTTACAGACCAAAGACTGACGCTGGGAAAAAAGCCAGTGAGTGACTATCACAAACACAAAGAAAAGGAGGAGTGCTCACCTCTCAAATCAAACAATATGCAAGAAAACACATTTATCCAAACTTAGCAGCGAAAATGAAATATTAAGCTTACATTAATTTATGAAGACCCAATCTACACTGGTAGCAACTTGTATAAACTCTTCTTCTATTCTTTAAAAAAAACAAAACTGCAGAATTATACATGAATGGAAGAAGCCTGCTGCAAATGACAACAGCTGACAGCTACTGACATGCTAAAGTATCCAAAGCACACAAGGTCAGGAGAGGTAAGAGACAATCTGGTTTGGTTAACACAACTAAGTAAAGACTGTAAAGGATTCAGATTATGTCCTACAGGTCTCTAATAAAAGAGTATTAAATGAAATACGTCTAAATTAATTTAATTTTTAAAAAATCCCAGGAAGTACCATTGCTTCTACAGCATCATACTGAAAGACATTTGCAGGCGGAATTACGTTTAAAATGTTCCAGTTACACTCCCAAGGTGTCTACTGTCTATTTTTATAGTATTCCTAGAAGGGATTCCATACAAACCCCAAGTCTGACGTCTCGCTTGGAAAATAGCACAAAGCCTTTTCTGGAGGTCCAGTAATCTATTCATGCCAGAAAGGGGTCATTTTCATTTCCCACATTTAAGTACTGCAGCAAACCATGTGTGTGCATCACATTACACAAGAATGAACATTATTCCAAACCCATCAGCTTCCAAATGTTTCTTTATTGTTTTCACAATTCAAAAAAGGGTAATTCATACAGCCCCTGTCTTTGTGTTTGCCTTCAGCTCCCCTTTCGAAGTACAAAACCCCAAACATCTCCCTGAACTAGCACTCAGCCGGCTTTCCCCTCTCTAGCTGCTGCTTGTTTTTCCTGCAGTTCTTCTTTCTTCTTCTTGTGAAGCTTTAGAAGATACTCATCAGGCTCAATTCCCGCCTCCCTTAACTCTGACATGGCTTTCTCCAACCGGTGCAATGTACGAGCACTCTGCACTTTTCGAGCAGTGATGTACAATGTAAATTCCTTGAAGCCCACCAGTTTACACGTGTCCACCTCACAGATATTTTTAACATCTTTGGTTTTGTCCACCTGGGGGAAGAAAACTAAACCTGACATTTTTTCCAGATCTTCAATATTTACTTGGAACTCAGTCAGCTGGTGACTGAAGCCTACGGGATCGTTTGGCACCACAAAAGCCCCCAGTACCAAGGGCTCTGTAGACGTTCTGCTCCGTCTGGCAAGGATCACCTTGTACAGGTGAGATGGCACAGCTACATCATCCTTTCCAATTACCTGTCAAAAGGAAAGTTATGTTACAGATACAGATCTTATCAGTTGAGAGGGAAAAAACCCAATGTGAGACTAAACCTACTACCTCTGAAAAGGAGCCCCAGTACGTAATTACACATCCAAATCATGTGCAATGTTATCAGACTAGAAGCTGAGGTGGAAAGCACCTGTATTGGGTCTGGCTGAGATAATTTTCCCCCTAGCAGCCCTCACAGTGCTGTGCTTTGTATTGGTAGCTAGAAAGGTGTTGGTAACACACCAGTGTTTTGGCTAATGCTCACACAGAATCAAGGCTGTCTCTCCAACATTCCCCCGTCACCAGTAGGCTGGGGGTGGGCAAGATCTTGGGAGGGGACATAGCCAGGACAGCTGACCCAAACTGATCAAAGGGATATTCCACACCATATGACATCTGCTCAGCAATAAAAGCTAAGACAAAGGAGGGGGGCCATTCGTTACTATGACGCTTGTCTTCCAGAGCAACCGCTATGTGTCCTGAAGCCCTACTTCCCAGGAAGTAGCTGGACATTGCCTCCTGATGGGAAGTAGAGAATAAATCTTTTTGTTTTCTTTTGCTTCTGTGTGCAGCCTTTGCTCTATTAAACTGCCTTTATCTTGATCCATGAGTTTTTCCATCTTATTTTCTCCCATCCCGTCCTGCTGAGGAGGGGAATGATAGAGCGGCTTGGTGGGCACCTGGCATCCAGCCAAGGTCAACCCACCACAGCACCATTTCACCATAGCTCCTTATATAGCTGGTCAGGAATGAGCTAGTTATTTGATGACAATCTCTCTCTCAAACAGGAAAAGCAGGGCAAAAAACACTTCACTGCAAGGTTATTTGGCCACTGTTGGTAGGAGACTTTCCCAGAAGGTTCTCTGCCTTTCTCCTATAACACCACTGACTTTATATTACACTGTTAAGAACAATGATGCAGGCAAAAGGTCAAAAGATTAGTCAGTAATTGCCTAAATACTTGTAAAGATCTGTGACAAGGAGCTCTGGTAGAAGAATGAACTCAAATCTCCCAAGCAGATGCAACTTCAGTTACAGCTGAACCTGAACTGGAACCAAATCTGAAAAACACATTTGGAAACAGGGAGTCAGCCAAGACCCCAGCTCCCTAATCCTGGTGCAGATCTGTAAGCGTAGCTGTCTTGAAGGGATGGTAGAGCTCCTTTCTCATCACATTGTTAATGCTTGGAAAGCTGTTTTCAGTAACAGTGGCTCTGCACTAAGTTCCTGACCTGACAGTTCCAGTTTTTTAATATGCATTTCAAATAAACTCTAACTTACCTTCTGTCAGTTACTTTTTGTACCTCTATTAACCATAACACAGGCTGTATTTAAATGCTACGTTACATAAGTAAGCATTTTTTTGAAGGGAACTGCATATAAAGAAGTACATTCAGTAACTCAGTATCTTGGAAGAGAAGTCTACCCAAAGAAAATGCACCTATTTCTTCCAGAAATTCACTATGATTCAACTTAAGAGCTTGCACATGTTGGGTTTCTTGCTGTGTCACTCAGACCAGGACACAGGAATTTAACTGAAGCACCAGGAGGGGAGGATCAGGACTCTGAATTCACTGAAATCTGTTAATTAGCCCAATGTTATTAGGCTTTTTGTTTCTTCAATATTGCTGAACTGAATCTGCCATGCTAACAAAGTATAACAGGCTCACACATGGAAAATATAAGTTTTGCATAACTCTTCTGTATAGCTACCCTTCTAAATTTTGTACTTTTATTCTAATGGCAACAGAAGAAAAAGATGCAGACGCCCTACAAAAGTACAAAGGCACCTTGTTTTATACATAAAATCCAGTAATTTGGTACTATTTCCAGTATTTGTAATACCTGTGAAAGCAAAGACTGCTTGTTTTGCTTTTGCAACAGCTTTTGTTAGATACAGCTAAAATACCTGCTTTCTCTGAAATTGTATTTCACTGCCACAACCTATCACATTAATTGAAACTATTTTACAAACTAGTCCAGTATATCAGTTCACACATGCTTTGTCCATTCATATATTCAGTATAACTCAATCACAAAAGAAACACTTCCTATGTATGCTTTATTCTGAGAGTATTCAGCACTTCTGAAAAGAAAGTAACATTTTTAAAACTAAAGTTTGCCTGTGGCTACTGAACCAAGGCTCACATCAGTCTATTGCAATAGTTAACTCATTTCAGTTATGAATTCTTTCAGTGCTTGAAATGTGTCTTCTACCTCTGTTGCCAGTTTTTTAAGTGACCGGTCTTTAACTCTTACTGGTTAGACCAAAATCAGAGAAAGTACCTTTAGGAGAAAGCGAAACCTCTGATAAAGGAAGTTTTTTCATGTTTTGTACAATAATTTAGTAGTAACATCACTACTGTCTCTGGCAAACGTGTGCTCTTAGATTTCTTTACTCCGATACAGAGGATTTTCCTTCACTTCCCTAAACTAGACTATTTAACAGCTTTGCTGTAGTTTAAACTTTATTTGCTGTGTTGTTGGGTTTTTTTTACAAAAATTATCTTGTTTATGCCACCAACCTTCTCCTAAATAAAGCTCTGCCTAGACATCTAACAGTCATTGAAACTAGTAACCAATAAATGCCTTATGCCAAATCTACTTTCCCTTTCAACAACGACAGATGTCTTGATAGGGAAATTAGAGCTCCTGAGTGTCAAAGCACTTTGCATTTAGCATTCAGTGTGGGTGAAACCAGTTACAGCCCCTCAGGATCAACTGCATAAATAATCAAAACTGACTGATGCACAGGTAATTTTAAAATATACTAAAAACTACACATCAACACACTGTTTATCTGGTGGGTTAAAACTGAACTACAAAATGAATGGTGTTGGGAGTTTAACCTATTTGAGATGGATGGCACAAAACTGGGGAGTACATGCAACGTATTGGTGGTGAAAGGGAGGGAGCCAAGAAGCATGAAAAGCTCTGAGTGGAGAAGAAGGGGTTCACACTTCCATATTCACCCAAGTGCAGACAGTGACTGGCACTGTTGAAGGCAAAAGACTGGAGTTCCTTTTCTCCCCCTGGAGCAGGGGGCTTGCAGAGCCTGCACTGCAACCCACCTCCTGCACGCTCCTAGAGCAGGGTGGAAGAGAAGGAAAAGGCTGTACACAGCTGCACTGCACCCTGGAGCTGTTGTAGCCTCCCGAGAGAAAGCAGTAGTGAGACTAAACCCAGTTCCCCAGATTCTCACCGGACCAACAATCTCCTGACCTGCAGCATTCCTGTGCAGCATGGCCTGCACAGCCTTTTTCAGGCCTCCTCACATATTCTCTTCCACATGTATATGTACCAGGTCCTACTCAGCTTGGCTCCCTCCCCTTCCCAACACCTCCCACACACATACACATACCAGCATCCTCTGTCTGATGTATAAAAGACCAGAGGAGGGGTGAACAAGCAGATGGCGCTGCTACAAGTATCTCCTGTTAGGGGTTATATGGCATATGTAAAACAAACAGGTGAATGCATGTTGAGTGAGCTAGCACAGGGAACAGGGGATTGAGTCTGAGGACTGAGCAAGTCGATAGAAAGGCTGGGAAATGAATAGAGCTGCACATAGTATAGTTAGGTATGAAATGGAAATGCTGAATGCCCGAAGTTGGTGTTAAGGGAAAAGAGACCATGTGCTTATGTAATATTATGCAAATATATATATTCTATGCAAAATAATGAACATTTATGCACAGTATATGCACCTATGACAGAGGGAAGGAAAGAGAGGACTAGTTCAAAATGAAGGAAGAGTTGGCCTTTTGAAAAATCTAGCTCTAAATACAACTCAACTCTACATAGGCAATGGCCATACTTGTAATTTATGTACCAATTCAGTTCCACATAAGCTCTCTTTTGAGAATTTAAATAAAATCTAAGTAGTGCACAGGCTTTATACTAGTCCTCTGAACAGCAGTGAACTACTTCTGAAATTACTCCACTGAGTTCTAATATTGTTAAAGTGATTAAAACAAACTTCAGGATGCCAAACGGCCAGAGTCCACAAGCGTCCTTTCCTTACACAAAACAGGGCATAAAAGTTCTATCCCCAGCTCATTCTGCTGGAGGAGAATACGATCAAAGGAGGGTGCCCAATTTCTCTCACCGAGTAAATATGCATGACAAAGAATACATATGGGTTTTTTCTGCAGTTTAACACTTACGTGAACCATGCACAGGATGCATCACCAATAATTTATGCAGCCAGTGTGACCCAATGACTTCTGTTAAAAAAGGAAATGCAGTTCTGGAGCATGCCATAATATACCATCATTATGCTCTGTAATATACCACAATTTCCTTTTTTATGAGAGCAGATACAGAAGCTGCAGATGAATGTTTCCATAGAGTTGCCCCGCCCCCTACAGCTCAACAGCCAAGGAAAGAAGCATGATTCTGTAGAAGTGAAGTTTGCAACAGAAGCAATAGGTAGGAAAAACAAACTCAACAATTCATTTCCTATTGCCACCTAGAGGATTTTTGTACCTAACTACAGCAGTCTGAATCACTATTCTGATCTGTACCACCCAATTTATCTCAATGCATGCCTAACAGAGGCAGATAGCATATGCTCCTACTGTAACAGAATAGAAAATGGGTTAAGATTATCCATGCACAGATGCTGACTTTGATTTGTGCTAGTCTCTCCACTGGCAGCAGATGATCTTTCAGCAATCAATGCCTGAAACAGCTATCTGTCCCAGCTGGAGAAAAGCAGCAGTTTTTAATAGTATCTGTGATTCAAAAAAAAAAATCTCATGCACTAATACAAGCAAGAAAATACAGCAACAGCCTGTTGAAAATCACTGCTGTCCCACATGCTTTCACACCATGTTGATCACAGGCCACAATGTAATTTTTGTGTAATCCTTTGAAAATTTCCATTTTGCTATTCCTATAAAATTTTGCTTAATCTTTCAAATTTTCAACAGCCACATAACAGGGAAAAAAAAAAAAAGCACTCAAGTTAAAAGCCTTCTTTTTATAGCATTAAATATATTCCTTTCCTATTTCATCATTTGGGAAACCAACATGAAATTTCACATACTATTTCTCTTTGCTGTCTGTATCAGTTCAACATAAAAATGTTCATTGCCCTAACTTTTTGCAGCTGCTTCTTCCTTTCACTTTTGCTTTGCTCTTGTTTTCTTTGGTGATCTGGTGCTGGCTGAAGCCCTAAGACTGAACTGGTGTCATCTAATAATGCAACATTATGATAATGTCATTTTCAGCATAGTGTTTATTGTTTATTATTATTATTATTGACATTCCACAGGTGTGTATAAATTTGTTATACTCCTCGATGCCCAATTAAATGTGGACAGCTGTCATGAGGACAGGCCATTAAAATGTGTGCAATACCTGACATTTAGAGATGTTTACATATTGCTAAAACAACAAATGTGTTGGTAAGCAGTTATACAAACTTAAAGAGCTCACATGGACAGATAAAGATAAGGGCAGAAGTAACATGATTTCTTAAAACAGAGAGAACTCAGTGAACTTTGATAAATTCGGTCTCATAGCTAAGTTACTGGATGGTGATTTGCCTTAAGCTTGGCTTTCCTCATGATTTGGCCAAATCATTAAACTGTTCTTGGTCGTAGTTTTTAAAATTGGAGGAAGGACAAATTTGATAATATCTGTGGAGTGCTTAAGTATCACAATAAATAATGAAGACATTTGCTAACAGCACCTAGGGTAAGTTTAAGCATATGGCATTAACTAATGTCACCTTCATGGTGGTAGTCAGACAAATACTGGGCAAAGCAGTCCCCAAAAATGACAGTTTGGAGTTTATAAGGAAGAAAACTCCATTCTTACATAAACAGCAGAAAAGGAATATATAAGGTGTAATGGCAGAACACTTGAGATTATATTAGAAGAAAACAGTGTTACTGTTACTAGAAATTTTAAAAAATACACAAATGTTATCATATTTTCACTTTAGACTGGACTTTTTACAGCTTCCTAGAGTGGCAAGAAAATTATCTTCTTCTGAAAGGGTAGGAATAATTTTTAAAAGAAAGGACTCATGAGTCTAAAAGTAGTATTTTGCCACCTAGCGACTAGAAAATGAAAATCAACAGTGAAGAGAATCAGCAGAAGGAACTAGCCTTTCATCAGGGAGGACCAGCTCTGGACTGGCAATTATCTGAGATTCTCTTAGAACCTGGTAAACAGAAATCACATTCAATCATGCCTTAACTGCAGCACACGCTGAAGAGTCCTTGCATCAGAAGGTACCATCACCAAATACATTAAAATGATAGCTCCAGAAATTCCCTCTACACTCCAGTAACCTTTTCTTCACTCTCTCTCTGTACAATAACCAGAGTTTAGAACTAAGCCATATTGCAAGCCAGAACTGAAAACAAGCATACACACAATTCTCTACGTAACAGTACTTCCATCTACATTTGGCAGTAAAAAAATTAAGACTTCTGTCACATTTCTTGATGGACAGAATTCAAGGACATCATTCCTGTCACCCAAAATAAGACTAGCTTTCTCTGAATAGGCATTTGTTTTGTTTTAGCTGTAACTTGAGGCATGATACTGACCAGGCCCATCAGAATGTTTTATTGTAGATAATACCATTCCTGCTGACATAACCCCAGGTTTGACAATCCAGAGCTTTATTATAATTTGATGCCAAATTCCGTACAGAAACAGACTTTCTAGCAATATAAAAAATTCCCTTTGCTATCAGTATAATTTTATTTAATTGATCATTGTGACAGCATTAACTGCCTTCACTCCAGTTCTTTTCGGATTTGTGTTAGGCAGCACTGATTCTGTTGATAGTGGTTTTTTCCCCAGTATGAGAGAACTCTGTCAGATGGCACTGAGAAAAACTGAGGGGTGTGAAGGCAGGCCTAGAAATACAGAAAATAGAAAATACTACAAATAAAAATTGTAGTAACAACGTGCAACAACACTGCACAGCCAAGCACTCCAAAATACAAATGTATGTACTTCAGGAAAATTTAATTCATTATGGCTGGTTTGATTGCTATTGCCAAATAAATTGGCAATCCTAAAAAAGAAAGAAAAAAAAGGTGTGCCTAAATACATAGTTATGGCATTAAAAAGACAGACATCCCAATCTCTTTTTTTTTTACTAAAGTGGGAGTGTATATGCATTATGATAACTGTATTTACATGACAACAGACTACTACTTCCACATAATCCATTTAGGTTACTTAACACTGAATCCACTACAGTCCCTATGACCACTCTTCCTATAATAAAAGAACCTTCGGGATGGGTACAGTGCTAAATAAAAGCAACCCCATAAATCTATCCTGCACCTTTGGTGTCTCTTCTCCTCCAATCTTAACCCAGTGTCTACTATTTTCATTTGTACATCATGTCTAAATTTAGGGCTGACAGAGCTCTAGTTGTTTACACCAGCTGATGTAAAATCTAGCCCTTTGCACGTAAGTTTTATGGGACATGTATAATGGACCTAGATACATTAGTTGCCTGTGTAGTCTTGAACACATTTGGAGCAGCCAACAAATAGTAACAATCCCCAGGTTTACTTCCCTCTTTAACATGGATTCCTTCCCCGACAATATCTTGGCTAGGAGAAAACCTCTACTACTTCTGAAAGTTGACTGGGGAAAACCGTGAAGTACCATCTTATATTTGAGAGGTGCAATTTGTTTCCCAGGGACTTATTTGCTGCAGAACTAGATGACAAGTAAATCTATCTTCTGGTACAGTTATTGTGCATCTCTGGCCCAGCCTCGTCATTCAATTTTGAAAATTAAACAGCAGACATGATTCCAGTATTAACGTAGTATGTCACTAAAAAGTACATAAAAATGTCATCTTCAAACAACAAAGAAAATGTTATCTAAACTGTACTTTCATTCACCAACCACAGTCAATTCTTCTTAAATTAGTATTTACTACAATGGCATGGGGAACAAGAAGGGTGGAGCATTGAGCATGATGCAGTAGAATTATTGCAAAATTTGTATTTCAAACTCCAAATCTGCTGACAGAGGAAAATTACTAAAGTGACACTCACTGGAGAACAGTAATGTATAAAACAAGACAATGTCATTTTGATTTGATCTGGACAAAGATGAAAAACCTGCATCTGCCTCTCCTATGACACAGAACAGATTTTTCCTGTTGGCATTCTATTTTACATATATTCTCAAAATATGTTTTTCAGATACCAAGCACAGTCATCAATCTACTCTTTGCAATAAAAGCCTCCGCTGGAGACAGATGAAATGACAGAACATATCTGAGGATACAGCAAGTTCAGCCAATAGATAGAACAACGCTGGCATCTAAGGAGTTCAAGGTTAATTCCCTTTCTGGAATTAAACAGCAAATGCTACCAGAGTCCAAGCAGGAACTGGGAACAATGCCATGACCGATGCTCTGTTTTTCCTCTATAGTGATCTAAAAATAACCTTTTTGGATGTCTGATGAGAAAAACACAAGCCTGTAAAGCTATGGATACATATTTCACCGCTCCTTTAGCCAAAAACAAGGAAACAAGGATTGAAGAGAGGATCTGAAACAAATCACACACATTCACTGTAGTACTTCTCTGTTTTCTTTTTTCCACAGTTCTAGTCTCAGAGAAGAAAAACATTAGAAAGGAGCTCAGCCTTAACAGTCACAGTACCAGATTATAGGTTGTGAGTTTCAGCACTACTGTGTATACTACAGCACTTCTCCTTAAACAGCACATATAAAGAAAAAGGACACCTTCTCACATCAGCCTCGTAAGCCCAAACAATGAGGACTAAAAGCTTTTCATTTCTAAGTCACTTGTTTGAACTTAGCAGAGTTCACTCTGAAAGACAGACAAGAGGTACCTTCCCTTCTCGTTCAGCTGACAACTCTTAGTGTTCTTGGTTTTGAGGCAGAATCCCAGACTACCAAAATCAACAGCAATGACTGCAATTATATCCAAGGTATCTGTTTGAAAAGAACTTCTCTCCAGTGCTTTGACAGGTTGTGTTCCCTCTTCTAAGTGTACATGTTGATGTAAGAAGAAACAAAACACAAAAACAACACACCACTCTACTCTACTCTGAAGTCTCTCCCCAAAGGACAATTTCAATGGCAAGCACAAGAACTTATGCCATAAAGAGATTTCAAAATAACAAAACAATTCTCAGCCTGTGTTTATTTACACTTAGGAGTGTAGCCTAAGAGGACCCAGATCAAATAATCTAATATTTAAAACAAAAACAAAACAAATCAAAAAAAATCAACATGTTATTTTTCCTACCTGTAGACAGCATTATCTGTACTTAAATACAGCTTAAATACAAAACAATTTCCATAATGATTCTCACCATAGGAAGCTGAGTAAGGTATTTATGAATGTGGCCAAACGGTGAAATGAAAACATGAAAAACATCATTCCACCATTTTCAATCTCACACTGAACTTCACTTCATAGTTTATATTAAGAAGAAAACTGATAAAACATTCATAAAAGACCAGAGTTGTCATCAAACCCAAAGACGATGAAGACATCTTGGCAACAGGAGAGAACAGAACAATATGGTAATCAAAGCAGCATGGACATTTCGTGCCACTGTTATTCCATCACCATATCCTGGTATCAAGTTATTTTGAATAAAGGCAGTAAGATGCAGTGCCTGCTCTTATTTTTACCTGTGGAATACTAAAATTTATATTTCAAAACCAAAAGGGAGAGCCACAATCATTCATCAGAAAAAAATCTTTGTCTTCTAAGTAAACACCTTCTCTAGAGAAAAACTAGAAAAAGATGACCAAGATTAAAGTGAAGCAGTTGATAGATGTAGTTGATAGATGATTCAACTGCTTCCTGGAAAATCATTTCCAGCCATAAAATGTTCAAGTCAGCTCAGGATTTAATTCTTCGTTCTGTAAGACGAATATATAATTTTGGTGACAAAAAATAAATGCAGTATCCTGACAGCTACAAGGAAGCAAACTCCAGCAAGCTGTGTGCAAGTCTGGCAACTCTTACGGTACCATTCTGCATGACAGCCAAATGCTCAGCTCAAGACTATTGAAAGGGAACATCTCCCTCCTGCTCCCAGCTACGTGCTTTTGGACATATCTCATGCTGTCACCAGTAAATGCTGGACTCCTCTGCGTGCTGCTCTCTCTTTCTACGGCAGTAGAAAACAAGCCCAGTAAGCAATTAAGTATAGACACTTTTTGGGTAATTAAGCATCTTGTGGAAGGATCTGACAGTCATCAGCGCTGGCAGATGAGGGAAAGGACTGGAAAGTATAATGGGCAATAGCAGAGTCAGAACTCTCCCTTTGGGTGGCAAGGAACCATTGCTGGCCTAAAGCTGGCTTTGCCACTAACTTATCATGTGGCATTGGTCATATCCCTTAACCACAGCTTATTTATCCACTTGAAAATGAGCACAGTTGTCACCTTCCTCACAAAAATGTGGTGAGAGCTGAACTTTGGAACTGCCACTGAACATGAAAAAGACAAATTATTACTACTGCATTTTCATATGAGTAACTATTTAGGGGTTGTGTGGCGGGGTTTTGGTAGTGGAGGAGGGGGCCACAGGGGTGGCTCCTGTGAGAAGCTGCTAGAAGCTTCCCTGGCTCCAAGTCAGACCCGCCTCTGGCCCAGGCCAACACCACCAGAAACGGTGGTAGCGCCTCTGGGAGAACATACTTAAGAAGGGGAACCAGCAGTGTGGGGGTTGGGAAATGCAAGAGGAACATCTCTGCTGATACTGGAGTCAGTGAAGAAGGAGGGGGAGGAGGNGGAGGAGGAGGTGCGCTGGAGGAGGGGATGCCCCTGCAGCCTGTGGTGAGAAGGCAGGCTGTCCCCCTGCAGCCCAGGGAGGTGAATGGTGGAGCAGATGCCCATCTGCAGCCCATGGAGGAGCCTACGCCAGAGCAGGGGGATGCCCCCGAAGATGGCCTTGGCTCCATAGGAAAGCCTGCACTGGAGCAGTCTGTGCCTGAAGATCGGCCTGCGGAAAGGACCCACGCCAGGGAAGTTCATGAAGGACTACAGCCCATGGGAAGGATCCATGCCAAAGAAGTTTGTGAGGAACTGCAGCCCACGGAAAGGACTCGTGTTGGAGAAGTTCGTGGAGGACCGTCTCCCGTGGAGGAAGCCACAGTAGAGCAGGGGAAGAGCAAGGAGTCCTCCCCCTGAGGAGGAAGAGGCGGCAGAGACAATGTGTGACGAACTGACCGTAACTCCCATTCCCCATCCTCCTGCGCCACTGGAGGGGTTAGGTAGAGAATTCAGGAGTGAAGCTGTGCCCAGGAAGAAGGGAGGGGTGGGGGGAAGGTGTTTTAAGATTTGATTTTATTTCTCATTATCCTTCTTTTGATTTGATTTGTAGTAAATTAAATTGATTTTGTTTCTTCCCCATGTTGAGTCTGGTTTTTGCCCATGACCGTAAGTGGTGAGTGATCCCTCTGTGTCCTTGTGTCAACCCACAAGCTTTTCTTTATATTTTCTCCTTATCCTACTGGGGCCAGGGGGAAGGAGTGAGCAAGCGGCTTTGTGGTGCATTGTTACCGGCTGGGCTTAAACCATGACAATAACATATGACTGACTGGAAAAAAAAAATAACAACAAACCCAAAACTAAAGCTGTGATTTCACCACAGTCAAGGTTATAGACATGTGCAGGTGGGACGTAAGGGACAGTTTTTAAAGAAGTAAAACGCTAAAAGCAAACAGGAAAAATTACATTCTATTATGACTGAGTTCCAAGTTCAATCAAACGGAAATCAGCTGCGTATTTATAATGGAGAAATAGTCCCTAAATCTTACCACTAAAAAAGCCAGTGTTGAAAGCTGAACATCTCTCTCTTTTGTGTCTCTCATATCCCTCTGAAACAGGGGCTTGTTATAGCAAGCTCATTCATTGCTCCTCAGAGAACTAGTTGGACAGCTGAATCATTCACAAGCTGAAGGTGCAGTTGATCCGAGTACTTATTTTCAAGGAAAAGTGTTTTTTCAAGAGGTGCAAAATACAGCATTTATAATTTGCATTATGCTACCTTTCATCTAGCAACTGAAAAAAGCAATAATATCTCATTACAGTAGGGGCAGAAGGTAATACTCCCTCCCCTGAATAACTTACTATGCTGAGATCCTACAGATGTCTAAACATATGCTTACAAAGAGTGAATCAGGATAAGCAATAATAAATTCACCTCTCAACTTGATAGCCTTTCCTATCTGTCAGTGACAGTTTCTAGAGACTGTGTGTGATCAGTCCTAAATCTTCAGAGTATTTTAAGCAGGTAATAAAAATGGGGGACCAAAAGAAGGCGGCAGGAGGGGTATCAGTACCATGGACCAGTGATTACACTGCATTCACCTAAAACCTACTGAACTTGAATGAAGTCTTTCAATTGACTTTGGTATGCTTGGAATCTCAGTTGTGTTGCAAGGCCTCATCTAAATAATACATATAGGATATCAGCAAACTGCTTTTGGAATTAATGGAGTACAGGCATTCCAATACCCTATATAGTTTTGAGAAACCCACACTATCTTTGTATTGCACTGTTTCTAAAATGTATCAATAAATGACTGAACAGATGCCTACACATCAGCAAATACCACTCTCTGCTTCGATACTGTCCTGTGTTATAGAAGTCAGAAAACGGTTTTACTGCAGACTGCAAACAGACATTTAGTAGATCTCTTTTTGTAAATAAACCAAATTATTTTAAAATGATACTTTTTCATATGCAGGCAAGATATAACATCTCTACTGAACTTGTCCCAATTAGTATTGGGCATTTTGTACCTTTTGCATGTACTAGAATGTTGAACTTTATCAGGCTATAATATCAATTTTAATTAATTAATACTGCACTGTTAACACAGCAACAAATATACATACCTGGTAAGTAACACTCTTCTTTCCATCACCATTTGTTTGAGGCAAGGTCAGAGGTCCAGAAACTACCCAAACATCCTCAAATCTCTCAGTCAATTCCCGACAATACATTTCCATTCTGGAACATATTTGTCAGATAGCATAAAGTCAGCTGGGAAAACTTAACATAATAATCTTTGAAACATACTATGAAGGGCAAGATGAACTACTGACAGTTTGGGAGCATTTCTCCAAACTGATGTGACTGACTCGCAAAACAAAGAAGGTTAAACACAGGCCCAAGTCATACTTCCCACTTGTGCCAGGTTCAATTATTTACAGATAGGCATGTGTTTGAAAACGGTATCTGTAGCCTTACCACCTGTCCTGAAAACCCAAGTTCTCTACTTAGTCCCACACTTGGCACTAGAAAGATACTGTTGATGATCACTTGGGATTAGTAAAATACTTGTTTTAAACAGCAGATTGTGGTGTTCTTTGAAAGGTTTTACCACGTTACTGGATTTGTATGTTCCTCCCCAAGGAGTCAATGTCCTGCACCAGACAGCTCTTTCCAGAGCTCAAAGTACTTAGGAAAGTTTCTACGTGCCATTCCCACTAAGTCTACTTATCTTAATATAAAACTGTTTAAAAATAAAGTGGTAACTCCAGAAATACCAACATTATTTTCGCTTTTTAAACTAATTGATTCAGTTTACAGCATAAAATATTTCTGAAAATAAGAGGGTTTCTGGATCATGCTTATTTTACATAAAACAAAAGATTATAGCCCGTTTTTGATCTAACACCCCAAGTGTTATAGAAATCACATACAGCGAGCACCCATTGGTCCTTTACTACAGATAAGAGTTGCACTTCACTGAAATGGACAAACAGACCAGAACACGAGACAGATGAGCCCAGCTAACCTGGCTGCCTCTGAAAAGGGGAGGTTTCATGCCCTTCTCTGTCTCACTCCTGTTCCTCATACCTCTCCCTTGGGCCACCTTAGCACGCTTCATCTGTCAATAACCCTGAACAAAATCAGTCTTTTTTTTTTGTGCTGGGTTAGGGAGATAAATCAGCTCACAGAAATCAGAATTAGCAGGACTGAACCCCACAAATCACAATTAGCAGCAATGAGCCCCTTCTTCTTTGGTAAGCTGCCATGTGATACACCAAAGCATAGAATCATAGAATCATTTAGGTTGGAAAAGACCTTTAAGATCATCGAGTCCAACTGTCAACCATGCCCACTAAACCATGTCCTGAAGTGCCCTGTCTACATGCTTTTTGAATACCTCCAGGGATGGTGACTCCACCACTTCCCTGGGCAGACTGTTCCAATGCCTAACAGCCCTTTCAGTCAAGAACTTTTTCCTAATATCCAATCTAAACCTCCCCTGCCGCAACATGAGGCCATTTCCTCTCGTCCTATCACTAGTTACTTGACAGAAGAGACCAGCACCCACCTCACTACCACCTCCTTTCAGGGAGTTGTAGAGAGCGCTAAGGTCTCCCCTCAGCCTCCTTTTCTCCAGGCTAAACAACCCCAGTTCCCTCAGCCGCTCCTCATCAGACTTGTGCTCCAGGCCCCTCACCAGCTTCGTTGCCCTTCTCTGGACACGCTCCAGCACCTCAATATCTTTCCTGTAGTGAGGGGCCCAAAACTGAACACAGTGCTCAAGGTGCGGCCTCACCAGTGCTGAGTACAGGGGGACGATCACTTCCCTGCTCCTGCTGGCCACACTGTTTCTGATACAGAATTTGAACTGAATTTGCACTGACCACAAGCTAATTTTTTCCCTGCTGTCATCAGCTTTGCTTCCAAGCAGCTCAGCTCCTCAGGCTGTCTTACGGCATGGCAATACAAACACCACCTGGCACAAGGAAAGAATGGGAATAAATGCAGCTAGGGAGCAAACTGCTTTTGGTGTCAGCAGGGACAGATATCAGATTACAGTGACCATGAAATTGCACTCAAAACAAGACAAAACCCAACAGTTAAACATCAGGAAAGAAAGAAGCATGCATGTTGGTGGGAAGAGAATGAGGAATAAATACTAAGGTGCAGTTAGACCACACCACTGAACCATTCTAATAGCTTACTATCAAATAGCTTGCAGAAAGATGCAGTCCTGCTCTCCCCTTTCCTACTGCTCCCCTTGTCTGACCCAGCTGAACAGTCCTACTCCATCATCCGTGTTGGCTCTGGCACTCATCTCACCAGTTGATCCAATTTTCTAATCTGGCAGAAACGTAACCAAACAAAATGCGAATCAGTTTAACTGGGTTAGCAAATGGAATTGACTCGCCCTAGTCAGGCTAATACAAGAGCTGGAACTGGGAAAGCAAAAACACATGGCTGGAGGGCAAACACCACTTTAAAAACCAATAGACTGTTAAACTGACTAGGCTGTATTGTCTATCTGCACCTCAAAAAACAATTCAAGACGCAAGCAATTTAAAAAAAAACGAGAAAGGAAGAGAGTACTGAAGCCAGGAAGGAATACAACATGTGAAACATAGTATCCTTAAAACTATTTATCATTAAACAAGTGACTGACAAAACAAGTGGCACAAATACATTGTTCATGTACTTAAACTGTGGGGATAGGGTGCTGGGGTTAGGAGAAAGTGGTAATAGCTGCTTAAATTGAGGGGCTGATAGTGCCAGGGGAAATTTTCAAACACTCTCCATGATTTCCTGATTAGGCAGAGATCCTGCTCAAGGGAAATAAAAAGGGTTTCCAACCTTGAATTGGTACAAATGCCTAGCTTTGGTATACGGAAATTTTATGCTCAAATACTTGAGGTATTAAAACAATATCAAAAAAACCTCTTAAAATGTTACAGCATTTTATTTGTCTATAAAACAGTATAACCTTACTGAATGCCTCATATGATTTTATATGCATTCTTGTAAAACTGGAAAGCAGTGTGTAGTTGAATGATGATGCATTTTTGATAGACTTTTAGTACAATACTGTACATAAATTTGCTAACCTTCCCTTGAGCGATCCTTGTGAAATTCATCATTTTCCCCTCCTGTTTCTGAGTCTTAACATCCTATACGTCCTATGCAAGAAGCACTGGATGAATGCTACTTTTATAAATGTTTTTCTCTGCTCAAAGGAATGAAAGAATAAAAACCCTATGTGAATAAAGTTTAAATTTATCAACCACTCACTTCACCTCAAAGCTGATCCAGCCGGCGCTCACAAGTGACAGAGAACCTGCCTGACTGCTACTTGGAAGCCAGCACTCGAAGAAACACCTAAGACCTGAAGTAGTCACGACACAGTGGGGAGCACTCAGTTCTCCAATTCAAAGTGAACCAACGTCTACAAACAGAGATGTGAATACTCTCATACTGGAAGCGCTTTTTTGAGGAAGAGATGTTAAAGCAAGATCTAAACCCGTTCCTTGCTTCTACTGAATTTTCCTTAAGGACAGAGATGTTAAGCCTGGTACTTTTACCCACATCAGCCAGAAGAAGTAATTTTATCTGTTCTAAATAAATGTCCTCTACAGTTTGAATAAAGAACTAAAGTAGTCATTTTACTGTTCTTGCACTGTAAGGACTGAGCTGCCTTTCATTTCAGGAGAAAGTTCCTATGATCTCTACAGATGGCCTATAAAGTGCTCTAGAATACTTGGATGTGAAGAAGCTTTATAAATTTTTTATTTATGCCACTGCCTGATACTTTTCCCTTAGTTTACTTAGAAGTAATTTCTCACCTGTTCCAAAATCCAGCATTATTTTCATAATTCTGAGGCACGATGTTAGAGAGATAAAATGTTTCGGCCATAGCTCTCTGCATAGAGAAGGATAATATAATTTCATTCAAGCATTTAAGAGCTGAAAACACATTTTAGAATCCATTTCTAGTTTAGCCTTAACATTATCAACATAAAAGGTCAGAAAAAAACCTCTAAGTCAGAACATCTACAAAATTATTTTGGACTAAGATGTGCATAACTGAGGTGCAAACCTTGCAAAATGTATCTGCTTTCTTTTTTTTTTTTTTTTTGACAGAAACATAGCACAAGAATGTCCAATTCTAGAGGCACAGGAATCACTATGTCACCCAGTGTCAGTTTTGTAATGTCTTTGGAAGCAACTAGCGACTCTTCTTTTTGAGTGGGAAAGATGCTTTCATCCATGCTTTTCATTTATTTGACTGCCTAATGGCTAGCTTTTTCTTTCCCTTAGAAGAAAAGGCTTTATTAAAAATATTCATGAATATTTTACAAATACATAACATGCAGGCAGCGAAATGATTTATGAGACCATAATGGTCAAACATCTACACATCTGCTTTACTTCATCTTTGAAAAGTGTCATAAACCTTTCTGAACTGAAGCCCACATATCTCCAGATGCAAGTGACCTGACGCTAAAAATCTATGCATACGCAGGGAAACATAGGAGAAAAAATTTCCACGATCTTAACCCAGAGTCTTCATAGGTCCTGTACTTGTCAGTATTTTTCACATAGTACTTCTTCAAAGTGAAGGGGCTGACAGAAGTCCTTAGGATAATGAGCAAACACTACCTGCACTAATTAAACTGTGAAATGAAATTTTTATAATCCTGTGTTTGAATGATTGTATCATCTTACTGCATTTCAAGCCAGGTCCAGGATCTCTCTGCACAGGTAGCTCACCAGCAAAACCTCCCCAGATATCATAAATAAATAACCACAAAGACATTTCAAGTAGAAATAAAACAACTGGTTCTTTCATTCACCACATGCCACTGAGCTGTCACTCTGCCCCACTGCATACTATTCTGCCTGGCAGAAATATAAATTCAAACTGCTTCTTAATTGACAAATGGCTGCATTAGGCACATTTCACAAGAGGATCCAATAAATCCCAAGGCTGCTTTGTTAGTCAGCCAAGGCATTAGGGCATGCTTTTCTTACAGCTCAAATAAATGGCAGGTGAAGACATTTTATAGACTGAAAGAACTATGGCAAAAGAAGGTTCTAATTTACCTCATGCACATTGCCAGAAAGGAAAAAGCCTTTTAAATCATCCAGGCAATCCCCTTGCCAATACAGAACAGTACTTAACAGCATCTTTGCTTTGCCCAATCTAGCCTTAAACATCTCAGCACCTGTTGGCCAGAATGAAGTCATCGTTCCCTGTCTCCCCTTCACTGAACTTCAGAAGACACTTTTGAAGTTTGTTTGGTGAAGGTTATCATCTTCATTTTACAGGTAGACAATGTGACATACAAAAGGTTGAGATGACTTGCTTACCACTGTACTGTACAAGATATACTCACATCATTTCTGCCAAACAAGCTAATCTAGCTGTGATTTAATGAAGAGAGGTATGTCACCAGAGGATGCACCTGATTTAGATGCCTGAAGCAGACTGTGAAAGCATCTTACAGTGCTCAGTCAGGAATAGACCTTGTAACTCCAAGTCCAAGTCTGTGCATCAATAATGAGATCATGTTCCATCTCAAAACAAACTGCAAAAGGAACATTACACATTACTTTTAAGGGTCTTTTGACCCTTTCCAACTGACAAACACAAGTTAAAAAGAAAGAAAAAAAAATCCTACTGTTGAAAATTTGTTATCTCCTGCTGGTGCCATGTGTCCTCGTGACCATCCACTCCCAAGGTAGTCTTCATTGACAGCACTAAACATTAGAGGGATGTTAGGATCTGGTCTGAATTTACAGTGCCTTCGGTCTGCATTGCCTGAGGAATAACACACTAAATTGTTAGGTTACCATTAAACCACCATAACAACAAGACAAAAAGAACTATTTCTGTCATATCTTGCCAAATGACCCATGCTTAAGGATTCAACACTTTAATCTCAATTGAGTATTTTTCTCCTCAAGCATACAATAGAATTCAACTTAAATACGTGTGCTCCAGTCCTAAATTCGATCCCACTACACATCAGAAATTCGAACATGCTTACCATTTTATAGAGAAAAAAGCAAAAGCAAAATACATTAGCCTTATCATAAATGCAGATAAATATTAAAGGCAAGATTGCTAAAGATATAAACCAGTATAGATTCACTTTTTAGACAATGAAGATATACAGATCTTTACCAGGTGCAGTTCCACTTTTATGTTTGATCCACTACAAGTATTTCTTCTTTTTCCAAGTCTAGCCTGGAAGTAGGATGGATGTATCTTGATAAAGTTACACTTGGTAAAATAATAAACCCATTTAAGAGAAAGTCGTAAGTGTTCTGTTCTTTGTGGGCACAGAAACAAGTGTAGAGCTTTCCTGTTCCTTTCCAAGATTCCCCTTCTGTCTTTCCAGACATTTGGGAATTACGCACAAAATTGACTAGACCTAAGTCTTCTGGAAGACAAAAACTGTTTGGGGGGACAGTTGTGGGGGGAGCTAACTTAACTGTTGCAGAGATGGCAGCCCACTCTAAGCTGTTGTCTTTGCTGGGAAGACTGTGACTCCTTCCCAGAATTACTGGCCATACACCTGCCTTTGTGTCCTTGCACTGTGTAGAGTCCCAGTCAACTCCTTGGAAAAGATGTTACTCTGAGTGGGCTGCAACTTTGAGACCACTTCGTCCCAAACACAGACCACCGCCTTTGAAAAGTGGTGGCCAGAAGATACTTGCATGAATTATCCTGGCACTGACAGCCTCCAATAAGACACCTTCTTAGGGAACGGCCTGGGACCCAAAAACATCCACAGTTAGGGAAGGTGCTCCAGAAAAGCAGCAGAGGCACATGCAAGGGCTGACTCGGCTGTGCCTCTGCAACGGGTCAACAGACCTGGAAAATAACTGGCTTAGAGCACCATCACTGTTGTCCACAATTTTTTTCCCCAAATGACAATATAATTCAAAGTATCTACAGCGTACTGAATTTTCTTTATAAAATTCAGGGTGTCATCTTAGGCACAATTTCACAGATGCAATATACAAAACCATTATATAGTCTCTTTTCATTTAAGCATGAATCAGGGCCTGTACACACCAGAGAGAATTTTCTCAAACTTGGCACTTCATACAGCACTTCCTGTTGCAATACAATGTGAGGGGCAATTTTCAATAGTGATCACTGCTAGTTGTTACAATTATTCTTTCTTCTACAGCTGACTGTGCATACCCACACAAACTGCATGCACTCTGGCTTTTTGTCATGTCAATATTATCACTGAGCGCATACGTGCTCTATGCTTCCTTGTGCTCTGTACTCAGAACAAAGTGTGGTACACGCTCTCCACTTGGCAGCTCTCTGAAGAACCCAAGAATATGCAAGGACCACAAGGAAGAACGGAAGAGGTGAAACATGAGCATGCATATGGATAATGCATCTCTTGGAAACCAGTGCCTGTAAGCAATTTCCTCTTTGCTGACCATCTGTTCATAAGTCCATAGAGGTGATGTCAAAACAGAGAGGTGGTCAGAGCATCTTTATGCAGCACAGGTAGAAGGAAGGAGCTTCACTTCTCTTTTCTGTTTTAGTAAAGCATGCGACATGATACTTCAACACAGGATTGATGCTTAGGAAGCAACACTGACAAGTTTATCAGTGTGCAAAACACAACAGAATTCTTATTTTTAAAAAAATCATATTTAACCTCAGTATTTAAGAGAAAGTGTAATTTATCAATTAAATTTGAAAAATGGAGAAATATATCCTCATTTAGTCTCTGTTCACTGCTTTGATAAAAATGGCTAATTTCTTCTGTAACCAGTTTTGTACCTCTCATTTATACATAAAGCTAATTTCTTTCCACCATGTTTTTTAAACATTTAAGTTTATACTTATCAATAAAATAAGTTTTTTTTTACATCACGTCCTTTCAAAACTCCAGGACATGGAAGGTTTTGCTGACCTTCCCCAAACAACACAGTTCCGCCTCAAATCTCAATTAGAGTAGCTATCAGACATAACTCAGGGCTGAATGCCTCAAGATGCTTAATTTCAACTTGCAGGTTAGTTGTATCTGATCATTTGGAAAAAGTTTTAACAATTCGGCTGTTAAGCCCCACTTGAAAGTAAGCCTGGAATTACTGCTTTCTTCTCAGAAAGAAGTGGAACCGATGATGCTACTTAGGGGTTGGTTATAAATATTTTCAGGATCACGCTTTTAATTTTGAAAGGTAATTTGAAGACAGTGATTAAGATATATTTAGAGGGCTACTGTGTTCATAAAACATTTTACAGTTATACAGTTACCTCCATTACTAATAATTTGCCTTATAAAAACTGAACTAATGCTATAAACTTAATTTACAATGACTGTATACCACTCATATTTCATTCACCACTGACAGTAAAAAATCACTAAGCCTCTGTCTTGCATAAAGAACAGGGGAGACAGTATTAGATAATGCACATTAGAAAATACAACAGAACTGCATCAAAGTAAATAATGGCTGCAGTGAGTGGGTAATGCCCTATCTAGCTGTGAACAATTACAACTGTTGATGCCCTTTGCTCCATTTTTATCTCACAAATGGACATACATCTTTTCTTCCCATTCTGAGCAAATGTCTTTAAGACCTGTACATGAAACAGTCTGGCCACTAAAGGTGTTGACTCCAGAAGCATTCACACTTGTGGGGCAGTACCTAAACTGACATAAACTGGACCACAGAACTGACTACACTAGCTAAGGAAGCAAGAGGAATTTTCATGCGCTTGAGCAATAACACTGAACTTTGCAAGACTGAATCGGGTAAGGGAAGTTTAATTTTCAGCGCTTCATCTTCTCTCCATTCATGTTTAAAAGAGGTAAGTTAAGCTTCCCTCTTGCAACATGACTTAAGAGTGTTTACACTGACACAGATATATTGTCTGGTGCTTACCAACTGTTTCGTAAATTCATAACAGAAATTTCTCCCAGAAGGTAGCTCCAGTTCTTCTTCTTTCCTCCCTTTCATACTTAGCCCTTGGGCCAAATATATGTTGCAGGCTTCAGGATGTTGTACGTTCAATGACAGACTAGTCCCACCAAGAGAAAGAATACTGAAGAGGCCTGCCAACCTGCAGCGACAGATCTCTTTTAAATCACTGGCAACATCAGCCTTAATACCGTCATGAAGCTGACATCCACCCAGAGGCCTGCTGCCTCCAGTGGGATTGTGAATGTGTGGAAAAATCCATACCTAGAGATCAGTGTAGGATTTTTCTCCCTGCCTGCTCTGGGATCCACCTTCCATGAATAGCAAAGCCCATTCTGAGTGTCATAAATGTAAGCAAATAAATACCTACATACCCAGTGTCTTCTGTTTTGAAATATGTTCAATCACCCATCTAGGCACCCGTTTTGCCTGGTCATAAGACAGCGCGTGATTTGTGTAACATCTGGTCTCTGTTCCAGCTTCAGGGAATCCAAATTTTTCCAGCAGAGATTCTTCTACTGGTTCTAAGGATAAAAATAAACAGAAAGACACCAAAAGATGAAATGTGTTCAGAAACAAGACAGTAAGAAAAGCATCTTGGTGGATGTAAACATACTGTATAGAGAACTACTTGAGGTTACTGCCACAATTAAGACCTAAAAAAATATTAAAGAGATCTATCCAGTGAAACTCCCTTCTGCCAAAAAAGTTGTGCGTTTCATCGTTTCCTCACATGAAGAACTCAGCTCTAGGACTAACTCATCCACTCAAATGCCTACACACATCTACCTAGCAATCGCTCTGGGCTGGCCTTCAGAAGAAAAGCTATCAGGTATGTAGGGACAAATCAGGCAACAAGGAGTTAGGGACACAGAAGATCAACACACACATTTCACCCTTCAGAGCTGGAAATCACATCCCTCCTCATAAACTGAGATGTATGAGTTGAGCACAAGCGCGAGTCCTGCCCTCACCAGGAATGCTTATACTCTGCCGAATGAATGAATGAAAGCTTCACTTTACT